>MKEJ01026876.1:0-12859 GCA_001753735.1 Embelia ribes
TTTTTAAAATTCACTCCAATCACACTCTCTATTTTAGCTAATTATTTCAATTAACTTTAACTAATTTTCAATAATATAATTCAAAAATGTCACGTGACATAACACGTAAGCGCTATAATGATGGCATGTCGCGTCATATCATCAAATTTTAAATGTTAAATTTTACAACGGTCATATTTATAATGGTCATATTTACAACGGTAGCTAAAATTGGAGGGAGAGAGATTTGATGAGTGAGAAAGAGGAGCTGCAAAATAGAGAGCTAAATAGAGAGTAGATTGTAGCCAATTTTCTAATTGACTTACCAAAATAACTAAAAAATAATATTTAATTAGCCTTTTGGAGATGCTATTAGTGGTAAACTGGTAATGCATTTAGGATAACATGTTTTGTTTTTTAAATAATCCTATATATCTTGGGTTTGGTGAACAACTTCCCATTCTCGGGAAGAAATGTGGACATGGTGGGTCCAGAGTTCAATGGTTTACCTTTTAAAAGGCAATTCCATGTCATTTGCTCTCAATACAAGAAACTTTTTTTCTTGTAATATACATAAATTCTTTTAACAAAATTATTGTGTTTTTAAAATCAAATTATTATATACTAAGTTATTCTGAATTTATATTAATTTATCCAAAAATACAGTAATTATTGTAAATTACAAGAATAAATAATTCTTCTATAGAATGTCCAAAGTGTTCTACTTCTAAGTAGTAGTACATATATGCAGTCAAAAGCTTTATTTGACATTAACAGTAACATATAGGCTAGGGTTAGTGATGCATCTAATTGGTTGTTTTTTGCCGAAAGAAAAACATATGCGAAAAGTAAGGTGTTGCATTTTAATTATTATTATCAAATAAATGTTCTTGAAGTGATTATCTGGAAGAAAAAGGTTCGTCAAGTGATATATAATGAATTTCCACTTTTGAAATTAATTTTGAAAAATAATTTTAAGAAATAGACATTTTAGGCTTTAGTGATGCATCTAACTATGTAATAGTCGACAACAGCAAATTGACAAGTTAGTATTGATTATTTGCACATGTATTATTTGTAAATGGACAAATAATAAATGCGTTTGTTATTTACTGAAAGAAAAACATCTGCAAAAAGAAATATGTTGCATTTAAATTGTTACTATCAAATAACAATGTAAATGTTCATGAAGTTTTGATTCTTATACTTTTAGGATATAGCATTTTATCTTTCCTATTCTAAAAAATGAATTCTCCTTTTTGTGTTTGGTGCATTTTCACTTCCAATATTACTCCNNGATAATGCTAGTTTCTTCATAAAATAAGATAGTAAATTGCTTTCAGATGTAACATAAAATCTGATAAGAACGAGATACATTAAATTAAATAAAAATTAATTGTGTGAAAATATTTAATTGGATTTTTGTTTGTAATCTATCTCGCCCTTAACTACTATGGGACACATAAGTTAATCTAATTTATTTAAATGTTATTTGATTGTGCAATGTATATTATCTCTCTATTTTTTCTATTTTGCTTAACGTTTCCTTTTCTCTCGCCCTCAACTTTTCACTTTTCTAACCCCTTAAAAAGGGTTCAAATTTCAAGAAAATAAAAGTGATGAAGCGAATATACATGTCACGTAGATAATTTTATTTCAATATCGAGTTTCATTTGGAATGGCTTAAAAGGTATATATTCAGCAAAAATAGAGCATACAAAATTTGAATTTGTGAAACTAAAATTTTCTTGTATAATATAGGGCAAAGAATATCATTATTTTCATGTATAATATCAATGTGTGTCTTATGACTAAGTGAAGTTGCTTGGTGTGGTTTAACTAAAATTGAATTTGCGAAACTAAAATTTGAATGTACTGGAAACAAATGAGAGGTTTTTAGTTTTCCTTTCTTTTGTTATTTTCATAGGCATTAAAATAAAAACTCAGCTTAACTTTTGTGTTCCGAAAAAAGAAAATAATGATATTCTTTGCTACGGAAAGAACCCAAGTTTTTAGTTGAAAAATGTAGGGTCGTTGCATTTGTGGACCTGGTTTTCCGATCACTTACTCTCGATTTTCATTCCACGAATTGTTTTATCTTTTGCTGCTACTTTTGTGGTGGTCGCGATAGAAATAGAAGAGCATAGCTCACTTCCATCACACACAACCTTAGTTATTTATTTTCTTATTTTTTATTTTTTATTTGTCAATTTTATAATTTTAATATTTGAATTCTATTTTCGTGATATATATTCTGCCTACTTTTAATAAAGTTACTAAAATCATAGATATGGCTTCTATATATTTTAGTATTAGGCCCACGAGCCTTTTAGGATTTGACCATTCTCTCTTGTGTTATTGAATAACATTAATTGGGAGCTAATGTTGAAAGTAATATTTTAATACTATATTGTTTTTTGTATGGTTGAAAGATCTATAAGATTGATTTGAATAAATTTATGCTCAATTCATAGAAGTTGCAACTTTATAAACAACAATTTTCGTGAATCCGATGGGATTATGTTATGTAATACACTCTTGAATACCATTTACAACTTTATTATTACTCTTGCTTTATTTCGAAAAACTTTACTATTTTATATTCATTCTATAGGCTACTTATGCAATATTATTAATATAAGTTGTAACACCAACCCCCAGAAAAAACAAAAAACTGGTTGACACGTGGCCACCTACGATTTGATGACACTGCACTCAGAGACTACACGCGCTTCCACATACGCGTGCTTACAACAAACTATTCACTCTACACCCTTAGGTTCGTATTTCATAGACTTAAAAACCACGGAGTTATACAATTTGACACTTAAACCCCTAAATTTGACAATGTTGAAGCCCGTCGTTGATTGGTTCAGAATTTTGCTAAACTGGTCATTTCAAGTCTTATAACTGAAGCTCCTGTTTTATTTTTCCACTCAATGCAGAAAGCACAAATAATATATAATTTTGAATTTTTGGCTGTTGTTTTATATTGACAAGGTAGAAAAATAAGGTACTAATTATACTCAAATGGCACCCAACAATATAAAAAAATAAACTTGAATTAACCCTTTCCGTCGTACAAGAAGCTACTCAAATGCCAAGCCCTCCCATATAATCTATTTTATGAATATACTTTGTCAATGTGTTTTTATAATTGGCGATTTTGGACTTCAAAAAATCAAATGGACACTTCGTAATTGAAACTAAGATACTCATTGTACTATATCAATGCGAATGACAATTCAATATAAATGAATATAAATAACGCAAGTAACTTATAAAACTAGTGCAACTCATAATTTACAAAGTAATTACAACTAGTTAGGTCCCGTTAAACAACATACATTAAACCCAACTTCGTTTAATAATCTTTGACACGCCTAAAGACTTATCCAAGTATTAATAAATTTTATGTCCATTGTCTCTACCCCAAGTATGAGATACACACCTGGGGGAAACTGCACTTAACGGCAACTTTTGTGTCTACAAGTGTAATAACCAAACATTAGGGGTACAGATTAATTGAACCTTTTAGAGAATTTGCACGTTCTTTCGCTGCTGGATTATATTAACTGGTGGTTAAAGAATTTCTATAAATATATAAAATTAATATATATTTTTTATGACATCACCTCATTTCACCATTACACTTAAAAAATTAATATATGCTCTTTCCAATCACTCAACTATTATAAATTAAAAATAAAATATAATATAAGTATTTAAAATAATTAAATAATAATTACAAATTAAATTTTAAATTTAATATTTTAAAATAATTATTTAACTTAAAATTACTAAATACAACATATAAACTAAAAATTAATATATACAAAAACTAATTTTAATATTTAAAAAATAAATAATTATAATTTGTATTAGTATTTATGAAAATTTTAATTTTTTAAATATAATAAAAATAATATTGAATTTAAATGTTAATATTGAAAATATATATTTTTTAAAGTTAAATTTAAATTTATATTATAAAAATTAATATTTAATACTAATAAATAATAGTTCTTTATTAAACAATTCTATTTATATTTATATCATTCATATAATAAATTGTTCTAAAATATTTTATTTATATTTTTCTTCTATCTCATCACTTCTATTCCGCTCTCTCTTTGTTTCCAATAATGAGATTTTATTTATATTTTTTTATTTGTATAATTAATTAAGAAATTAAGATTATAGATTTAAAGTTATAAATAATATTTTTTTATTAATATATAATTAAATAATCAATATTTTATAATTAAATATATTGATATATATGAAATTTTAAGCGAGAAATAATATTTTAAAAAATAAAGAATATGAAAGATAATATGTGAGAAATAAAAATTATACAAAATTGAGATATAATCTATTTTATCCAGAAATTATTATACTAGATGCATTTAGGAAGAAATAAGAAAGCTTAAATATTATCGCCGGCTGATAGGTCAAGGGAGGGAGAGGGAGAGAGAGAGAGAGAGAGAGATTTGAAAATTATTTGTATTGAGAAATAGAGAAGACGAATCGTCAATAGCAAGTACCTAATTGGAGATGCAATTGCTTGCTTGTCTATACATGTATATATATACATGCATGTATGTATGTATATAGTCTAGTATAATATTAGTGTATATATGCCCTGGCTCTCTTTCTCTTTCTCTGGGTTCGTCTTCCTTCTCTCCTTCGTGCCCTAGATCTCGACGGCGGAGCTCGTCTCTCTCTAGATCTTCGTTTCAATCAGGTATTGGGTCTCTCTCTCTCTCTCTTGTTTGGTTTATTGGTGTTTTTGTACTCATACTCGTTGATTTTGTATATTGAGAATAAATTGGTTCCGTTTGAAATTATAAAATGTTGTTCTTTTAATACCCATTAGAAAAGAATCAAATTTTCTTGTGGGTTTGATTTGTTGGTGTTTTTGTACTCATACTTGATGATTTTGTATAGTGAGTATTAGTTGGTTTTATTTGAAAAGTGGAAAGTACCTTTTTATTATGCTTATATTATAATTTTTAGTATGTATATACTAGAAAGGACCAATTTTACTTGTGGGGTTGAACTATTAATGGATGATCTTTTGGAATTAAGTAGTTGTAATAAAATTCAGACACTTGATTTCTTGAGTGTAAACCTATTCTTGGAAGCAATTTAGTTAGATTTTGTGTGAAGATTTGGTTAACTTGCTATGAATTTGAATCAAATTGGGTATCTTTGAGAGGATTATTATTACATAAGCAAACACTTTTGTATTTAATACTTTGACTTCTATGGTTAGCTTAAGGTTTACTTTTGGAAGAATCTCCAAAGGAGTAGTTTCTTGCTTTCTAGTGTTTAATTTTGTTGATTAGTTGACAGCATTTTGAGAATAACTACTTTATTCGGCAAACTGCAGTTATAAGGCGTAGATTTTGGGATTTTGTCTTATTTTTATAGTTCTCTTGGTGTTGTCGTTGTTCCAAACTCGATGCTTTTTGGCATTGAGTATGATTACTTTGCAGTTTGCCCACACTTATCCTTGTAAAATTTATCTTATTTTTTGAAGACCCTTGGGCCTTTGAAAAATAATTAAGTAACGAATGAAATGGTATTGGAATTGGGGATACTTTTAGAGTTGGATTGGAACGCCTTTCTTTTTTCGGTTTGTACCCTTTGAGTTTGGCATATAGCCTTTTAATATAAGATTCTTTTTCTTACATTGCGATATTGTACCAATTATTTTCTTAATGGAGATATTCTGTGATTTTAATTTTTGTATATTTTGAGCCTTTTTCCCAAATATCTTTTTCATCCATTAAACTAATTTCCCAACAAAATTTTGTAGATAATGATACTGTTGGTATTAGGAATTGCTGATATATATGTCTTCGCCTGCAGATTCAAGTTCAAGCTACATTCCTATTAAGTCATCTGATAGTGGAACATTTATCGGACTTTAGGTGGTTTCACTTTGCAAAGGGTTCTCTGCATGAAAACTGGAATAGTGTATACTTAGTTGTTATTCATTTTAATCCTAGATAGATAGATGAAGACAGCTCAGACGGGGCGTTTTAACATGAAGGGCATGCGCACTCGATCACACTTAAAGAAGCCAAAATGGATCATCGTATTGGTCTCTTTAGTCAGTTTGTTCTTGATTTGCATTTACCTGTATCCACCCAACTCCTGCAATGTGTTCTCTTCTAATGGTTGCAAAGTATTTTCTGGCTGGCCGCCTGCTCCTGTTAGGGAGTTCACGGATGATGAGATAGCTTCCCGAGTTGTGATTAGTGATATTTTGAGTATACCACCGCGCCCCTTAGGGAATGCTAAAATTGCATTTTTGTTCTTGACCCCTGGTGCATTGCCTTTTGAACAGTTGTGGGATAAGTTTTTCGATGTAAGCAATCAACGTCCTTTGACTTATATGTTATTTTATACCCTTTTGTTTATCAATACCTTTGCCAAAGTAAGTTGGTTTTCCTGGCCACAGATATTTGGTGGAAATCGATGTCTTCTAAAATCTATTTGTCATGTTCTCTTTCTGAGGTTGTTTGTTATGCTTCATTCAGTTTAAGGGTTTAGAATTTAGACATTTTTTAATCCTTTTTGGCAGGGCCATGAGGGCAAATTTTCTATCTATGTTCATGCATCCAAGGACAAACCAGTCCATTTTAGCCGTTTCTTTAAACATCGAGAAATTCGCAGTGAAAAGGTTAGTTACTATTTTTCTCTGCGCTTCAGTTTTTGTTTTTTTTTTCTTTTTCTGGTTTTGATCTTGAGTTGGAATGCTAGCGGTGAAGTGTCGTCCATTTTCACCTAAGCTTTTAGTACATCCTCTTGCTGTTTTTATGCTATTTTAGTTTAGCGATGGGATTCAAAAATGATGAGTACAGGCAGTTAATAATGTAAATGCCATGATATATTTATACCTATAGTACAGATAAGATGATTTAGCACTTGAATTTTAGAAAATTCTTGTGGCTTGCAACTGAATGATTAGATTGGTTGCTGGTCTGCTATATAACCTGCTGGCTTCTGGCTGCTTATGGGAACTGATAGGGGCTGTTGTTTTGTTTTGGACTCTTTTAACCATCGTAATGTTGGTTTAATGTATAGATTTTTTTCTTGGGCGAAAAAGCAGGTCTTGAGCGTACAAACTATCAAGTGGTAGTGTTATTTGTTACTATAAAATTTATGTTCATTTGCGGCACCAGTTGTCCTTATTACTTGTCACTTGTTATATTATGTTCTAAATGATAAGATAATTAGAGTTTATTAATTCAATTTGCAGGTGGTCTGGGGAAAGATTTCAATGGTTGATGCTGAGAGACGCCTGCTTGCCAATGCACTTGTAGATGCGAACAATCAACATTTTGTATTGCTTTCCGATAGGTGAATGAATGATTATAAGTACCGCTATTAGTATTGAAATTGTGTTCACAAAGTGTTACTAACAGTTGATTGGTGTGCCCTCTTTCTACAGTTGTGTACCATTGCATGATTTTGACTACATTTACGACTATCTGTTGAGCACAAATATTAGCTTTATAGACTGGTGGGTACAATTATCTGCATTAGACTTGCAAATTCCCCTTTTACTGGTTTGAATCTTATGGATATGAGGCTCTCTTTCATTACTACCCGTGCTTCCATTCATCCAGCTTTGAGGATCCCGGTCCGCTTGGAAATGGCAGATATTCAGAGCATATGTTACCAGAAGTTATAAAGGCCGACTTTCGGAAAGGCGCACAGGTATAAGCTTAGAAAATGAGTTTGAGTACTATTCTTCCTGTTTTAAAATTTTCACAGATTTCTGTTTATCTCCTGTCCAAGTCCTAAGAGAAGGGCCTTCTGAGATCTAATTTCTTCTTTCTTTGATCTTTTCAGTTTACTTATCTATATAATTTTTTTTTTAATTTGCGCAGTGGTTCACAATGAAACGGCAGCACGCAGTGATAGTAATGGCTGATAATCTCTACTACTCAAAGTTTCGAGATTACTGCAGGGTATTTCATCTTCTTAGTTATTGTTATGTGTTCTTTTGTGATTCTTACATGTCTTGTAGTTATTCAGACTGTTTATCAAGCATGTTCTTATATGTGCTTGAAAGTAGTGGCCCTTTCTTGGGCCTTAATTTTAAGTAGATTAGGCATACAAATAAGCAGGTTTGGGATTATGCTCATAGTATTGGTAGATTCAGTGATGTGTTTTGATATTCTTTTTTGGCTGAAAATATGTTCTGACATATCAATGGTGTTGGTTTTGCAGCCAGGTATGGATGGTCGTAATTGCTACTCCGATGAACATTATTTGCCCACATTTTTCTATGTAAGTGCACCTTCGATTACTCATCATTAACTTGGGGTCATTTTGGTAATGTTGTTTCTTTTTGCTTCTGTTAAAAGCATAAGCCTTTAATTCATGAAGCAGGTCTTAGTCCCTGTAAGGGGTTTTTGATTTTCTCGGTGTTCTGTTTTCTTGTTCAAAAATGTTTTCAAGAACTCGAAAGCGTTTAGAACAAAAAACTGGATCACCCTTAAGATAAGGAATATGAAATGGGCCTCAATGTTGAACAACCTATTTTGTGTTTATTTTCAGATGCTTGATCCGTTCGGCATAGCAAATTGGTCAGTGACACATGTTGATTGGTCAGAGGGTAAATGGCATCCAAAATCATATACGGCTAACGATGTTACTTACAAACTCCTGAGAAATATTGCAGTAGGGTTATCTCCTTCCTATTTTGCTTTAAAATGGTAGCTATCAATGAACCGTTGACAGATTGTTTGCTTTATATTGCAGTCCATTAATGAAAGTGTTCATGTGACAAGTGATGAACGGCGGGTATGTATATATTCATACTTACAGCATTTTGGATTCTGCTGGCGCTTCTCTCAAGAGATTTTCTAAAACAATTTATTTTATGAAATGCAGAAGGAAATCCAGGTTAGACCTTGTTTATGGAACGGGAAGCAACGTCCGTGCTACTTATTTGCAAGGAAATTCATGCCCGAAACTCTCAATAACTTGATGCTGCTCTTCTCAAATTACACCGCAACATCAATTTGACCAGGGCCTTAATTCTTTGGTCGTGTCAGTATTTGTTCTTGACCCTTCATTTTTCGTGTAGCTTATAATATGACGTAAAGCGCGCCTCATATAGGATTGATCAATGAAGTGCCCCCGATTTCGCTAATTTTTTTTTTTTTTTTTTTGGCAAGGGCATTTGGCACATTTGGTTATATAGCAGACTAGACTTCAGTTCAGTTGAATGTAAGTTGTGTTGCTCAAGTATCTGAATTGAGGATTTTTCTTTCTTTTCCTTTTTTTTTTTTTGTTGGTATTTTTCTGTTAGTATGTTGTTATTGGACAGAATTATTGAATACTTAATGCAATTTGGTGAATTTTTTATATTTGTAATCTAGGCCAAATATTAAGGGAGTGTCCCCCTTCCTAAAATGAAGCCTACATCTCAGTAATTTCTTTATATGCTTTTTACTTTTTTAAATTGTTATCCAAAGTCATAAATACTATACTATTTGTGACTCATCTCTCTTGACAGCATACTTATTCTGTCTCTATGTGAGGAGTACCCTCTACCAAAATTTCTTCCTTGTGAAAAAGAGATAACATATCACCAGTATTTTTAATAAAAATTGGTTGTAATAAATTATTCTCAATTTATAATAATCTTAGCATCAAAATACAACCATACTCTTGTTCTTGTACTGTGACTTGGTGACTTAGATCATGCACAAATAAAGCCTCATATCATTCATTACTGAAATACTTAGCTAAACATCTTATTATTTGTAGTTTAACTAAAATATTTAGAAATTTAGTTAGAAAAACACATGTATATCAGAGCTATAACATTAGCTATTTCCCAAAGTGCTGTAGTGTTAGTAACTAGTATACATTAAAGTGTTAATCTTCTCTATTCCTATTGTGTCTTCGCTTTCATTAGTTATCTTTTATTGTTAAAATAAAAATAATGAGTCATTTTTATGTATTTTACTCAATATGGATAAACAAACTGATGAGAACGCTCTAACAAGTGATTTATATTCCATTAAAATGTATTTTTACGTCTATGCATCATGAAAGAATAAATTGGCATTTTTATTGATATACTGTACATCCTAAATGAATTTGAGTGACTTGAAATTTAGAAAGTTGATACTACTAATTTACATTTGCTTTTAAATTAAGTGAACACCTTTATTTTGTATATGAAAGAAAAATAATTTTTTTCTTGTCTATAAATTAGTTATTATAACCTATGGCTTAATGTCACCAAGATGGAACTAACCTAGCAGTAGAAAGTGATTCACAGGACTAAAAAAGTTCAACTTTCTTGATCGGGTTTATGAGCGAGCAAGATGTCGGAATGACCCATAATATACACCTCATTATTTTCAGCTTTACCTGAAAACGGCGCCCAGATGGGCGCCCAAGCAAGCACTAGGCATGGCTCATCTAGAAAAGAGTAAATAGATTCATAGCCTTGCCTATTCTAGACCCCAACCCCAGGCAAAAGATAAGTCTTCAATTAGCTACAACTATACAATACAAAAATTGGGGCCACACTTAAAAGGTGCAATATAAACGTATGCATGTGTAAGAATCAATGTTACACAAAAATTTTTAACCTATTAGAGTTTTGGGTTAGTTCAATTTGACCTCCATCTTTTTGCTCTTATCTTAGTTTACCCCTTTGTCATTTTATTTGTTTCAAATGATCCTATATCCTTTTATTCCATTGGTCAATTCACGCCAATAGTTAATACCGTTAGCCACTAACTATTCATAAAAAATATGTATTTTTAAATTGGAATTAAAAATGTTAAAGTGCCCAAAAATTTTTCTGGTGTATAATTGAAAATTATAAGAATATTTTTTTAAAAAAGTAAGAACAAAATTTCTAGTCATGAAAATATTTATTTATAATTTTTTATAAAGTAAAAATAAAATAAAAATAAAAATGCTAAATTTAGAAAAAAATAATAAAATAATATTTAAAAACTGACACGTGTTGATGAACACTCGAGCAAGTCCAGAATAGTTTTTTAAAAATAAATGATTAACTGTATTAACTATTGGCCTATTTGACTAAGAGATACACCCTAGAGTTGTTTTTAATAAAGATATATTTGTGCAAATGATACGAGTGCGACCCTTTGTCGATGGCAAGTCATTACAATGGGAATATTTTCCACTTCCAAACCAGTGAATAGTACAAAAAATGTCCTCAATTCTAAATTAAAGAGGTCACAAGTGGTGTACTTTCCTTATTGTCGTTAGAAGATGATGAAATATTCGTGATTTTTTTTTTGTTGTTGTCACCTTCGTTCGTTCGGCTATAAAAAATATTAAAAAAATGAGTTATTTGTAACATATAAATTATCAAAATGAAAGAGAAACTATTCTCTGTCGAACGTAATTGTCATCTCTAAAAACAATCCACCAAAAGCACAGTGATAGAAACAAACGTATTGGAATTTGGGAACTACATAGCATTCTTGTTGTGAACCTATTGTACGAAAAATATCAACCGTTGAATAAAAAATTAATCGCTGATATCGAAACAATCTCTTTTTTACTTACGTTTTGACACTAACTCTTCATTTGTTGGTTTTTATCCAATGGCTGAAAGTTGTTTCCTCTCAGCTTATTACGCTAGTGCAAGTAAATATTTATTTTGAATATCTTTCTTCAGAAAAATATTTTATTTGGGATAAAATCTGAACAAGAATGTACTCATCTTCCTTCAAGTAGGAAATGACTTAATAAAAGTTTTTATTATAAAAAAATTAAAAAAAAATACAAGATATTGTCGACGGATTATCGATAAGGATACAACTTGTTCATTACTATCTTGACATAGCAATGGTTCCATAGTTTCAAGAAAAATTCTATTTGGTACTAGTAGTTTCAAGTGCAACACTAACAATTCCCAAGTTTGAATTTTTGACACCATTATTCCCTTAAAAAGCAGCAAGTTATCCTAAATATAATATAAAAACATTACATAATACAGTGTAGTTCACTTAAGGGTTAATTAGCCTTTCTACAATCTCTCTTGTTATCATCATCTCTAAATTTAAGCATGTTAAGATTCTCAAAAAAATTTGGAAATGAGGTAAACCACAAAAGGGACCAAGTATGTCACTTTTCTCAAATCTTGGGTACCACATCTGCTAGCCTTTCTGAGATTCAGGAACAATTAGTGTTTTAATTGAAACTACACAGACCGAATAGAAATTTTGTCTAAACTATGGGTACCAATGAAATTCACACCAAAAAATTACAAAATCTATTTGCGCATGTATGTTGTTTGTGTGGGTGTGTGGGTGTGTGTGTAAAAGTGTTGAATTTTGGTACAAGATATGAAATTGGTCATTGGGTTTTCCTCCTAATGCCAATAGGACTATTATCTTATAATTATTGAGTATTGGTTCATAGAAAGCTATAACTTGGACTTTCCGATATTTATTTCTTTGAATGCTTGTATTTGTGTTTTATCCCTTGTTTTGGGGGAAAAGAAAAATGTTCATAGTTTTTTCTATGCTTTTTATTCATGTTAAGATCCCTTGTTTCCCTTTTTATTCATTTGGTATGTAATTGACATGTTATAGAATTTCGTCCACATCCAAATCTCATACCATCAATAACATCTTCAAAAGATGATATTTCCGGCTTTTTAATTTATAGAAAAATAGAAGTACCCATTTCAACTACTTTGGTAACTTTTCGATGTATATACATATTTTCTCATCTATATAAGATATTTGTACGTACAATTATTTGACATGTGTTATCTGAAATTAAGATTTAAAAAAAAATCTTACAATATTAGAAATAATCCAAATTATTGGCCTTTAGGCAAATCACAAGA
>MKEJ01026878.1:0-12741 GCA_001753735.1 Embelia ribes
GCAAACTAAAGTACGAATCGTGTTGGCAGATAGAAAGCGGGGGAGAGATCGAATTGGAGTCTATTTTTAGCATTAAAAAAAAAAAAGGCTTTGAAAGGAAAATAGGCGAAAATGGAGCCGCCTTCGAACCTGGGATCGCTACATGAGGAAGAAGAAGAAGAAGACACTGATCAGAACAATTCCTCTTCCGCGTTTTCCCAAATCCCCACTCGACCTCCTCCTATTCAGTCGGTCTTTCTCTCTTTCTCTGCATTTGGTCCCTTTTTATTCTATTTCGCTTTCATAATATTTTATTCCCAGTTTCATATTACACAATTCTGACCACTCGGTGTGAAATTTCACCTTTGAAAAATCAATACATGAGAAATGCTCCGCACGTCTATGTTTTTATTTTTTCCAGTTTCTAAATATCTCACGTGGAAGGCTACAACATTAGATTTCTGAGTGGAGAAATGTACTATTCACTTTTCTCCACTAAAATGCTAATCTTTCTTTCCTACCGGAACAATAAAATGCTAGCTAAGATTAGAGATTTTTTTTCTTATATTTTGTTATGTAATAGTACATAATTCTTTGACTAAACTTTTAATAGTTTCTATAGAATGGCTGTTGTGGAGGATTTCTGAAATAGTGAATTCCAATAAGAGAAATGACTTTCTAGAAAGTGAGATTGAAAAATTAAATGAGGAAGGGTGTATATTCTCTTAATTGCACATCTTATCGTCTCTCTTTTGTATATGTTCCCGATTTGATTTTTCTGTTTTTGTACTCATCGTGAACGTCTTGTTTCCACAAACATATAAGCAAAGGAAAAGGCATATACAATTACTTGTTCTTGTATGGAGGCAATAGGCATGGAAAATTAATCAATGTTTACACATCAAGAGCACTAAATGGATGGATGAGATGTGCCAGTTACGCCATTCGCTAATGACACTAGCATTGCCCTAGTTGTCTGATACTAGTTTTCTGGGATTCTAAAACTAAAAGGCTGCTAGTTAATTCTTATGGTGGATTGGTTTTAAATTCAGTCTTTAGCCACCTACTAAGTAGTGATGTAAATGAATAGAATCGTTCGAGAACAGCTCATTAAAGGCTCGGGTTCGAGTTCGAGTTCGGCTCGTTTAATAAAAGAGTCGAGCAAGAGCTTGATTTTAGAGCTCTTTTGTTAAACGAGCCAAGCTAGAGTTTTGGATTGCTCGGCTCGTTAGCGCAAGAGCCAGTCATTTATCTATATATATATCATTAATTTATGAATTTATTTATACATACATATAATAAATAATATATATTTGTAACTATTTATATATGTATGAGGGAGTATAAGTGGGGAAACACTAGTATGATATATCAACATTGGTATAAAAAAAAGGAGTTCTTTATCAGATTTTCTATTTAAACTCCATATTTCCTTCCTTAAGTTTGCCATATTACAATTACAACCCATCAGTTATTAAAAGAGCTGGCTCACGAGCTAGCTTGAGCTCTCGATACCAAGAGAGCTGGAGCTTGAGCTGGATGGTCTAGGCTTTTGGACCGAGCTTGAGCTTGGTAACAAAGCTAGCGAGCCGAGCCTGAACATCACCAAGCTCGGCTCAGCTCGGCTTGGCTTGTTTACATCTTTTTTTCTTTTGGAATTTCTTGGCTTGTTTACATCCTACTACTAAGCATGGAAACATATATGGGGTTGGATATGGACTCATAGATGAACACGAGAACACATAATTGTGAAGAAACGAAGACATTGAGACATTGAAACATTGAAGAATATACGGTTATGTTGAATAGTTCATTTAATAGACATGCCAAAATGGTTGTCCGACACGTAATCCGAAGTGTCCGTATAGGTGTCGGACACGGACACATCACACATTTTGGCCTGTCGTGCTTACCAGTTAGCAACATATAGGAAATCGTGTTCAGGGTTTCTGTTTTGATATCTTGTTACAAAAGTGACAAATGAAATGAATACAATAATTTCTTAAATGATCTCAGGAAATCGTGTTCAGGGTTTCTGTTTTGATATCTTGTTACAAAAGTGACAAATGAAATGAATACAATAATTTCTTAAATGATCTCAGGAATGAAATCCGAAAATCTGTTTGTGGTGTTAGCCGTCTATGTTGATATTGTACATATGATAGAATTTGCTGATCTTATTGAGAATTTGCAATGGATTAGGATTTGAAATATTTTATGAAGTGGTTTCTCAAACAAGATAATTGAACTTCGGCGTGGCTTACTATTGATGTTACTTTATTATGCATATATATTGCTGCAAGTTGGTATGCGCTTTTCTTGATTGTGGAACGAACTGTTCCTGTTGATAGGATAATTTGATGTTTTCTTGTTAGGTAAATGAAGAATTGTCTTTGACATTTCAAAAAGGGAACTTTATTTTCATTTTATAGCTCTTAGTTGGAAACTCTTGCGAACTTGTAATCGTTCTATCTTAAATATCAATTTAATTAATTCCTTATACGTGCATGGTTGATCCTACAGTATTGGAGACACCTTAACTAAGTTGAGCTGTGCAATGGCTGAAGCAATTCATGGGAGTATATTTCAATGGAAATGAAAATTTAACAGCAACATGTAGGTCACTAATATTCTTGATATACTTTAGTGGTTATTATGAGATGAAATTCCTGTAAAAAAGGAATGCTCCGCATGTATTTGTTTTTGGTACTGGGATCAATTTGTTCCCATGAGATTGGATGACATTTGTATTTTGTATGGTTCCATAAAGGCAATAAACTATATCCGTTGCTTAAGTGTGCCATTGTTATAATCTCGCTAATGGTAAAAAAGAAAAAAGGAAAAAAGAAAAGGAAAACAAATGCCATTGTTTAACGTTGACATGAAAGGTGAATCAGTTGCTTTGCTGGAATTTAAACACTCAAAAATCAGCGGATTTAATTTGCGCAAGTATCATGGGGGTTAATTTTTTTTGCTCAAAAGGGATTAGTATTCTTGGCTTAGAAAGGGAAATGTTACATGATGCTTTTAGCAGTTTCTTTTGTGGCGAACCATTTCTGTTGAATCCGAATTAGAGATAATTATGTGACTAGGTTGTCTCAAGCCATTTGGCGGCCTAAGGAAAAATATTGACCAGGCCTTTGTTTATATACTAGTGAATGTAGCACAGAGGCTGAGCATGGGAACAATAAAACAATTGAAAAATTGTATATGGGGAGAGGAGAGAGATATAAAGAAAAGTGTGAGAAGAGAAGCGTGAGTTTGGGAATTATTGGGAGAAATAGTGGTAAGGTTAATTTTATCCATCTATATCTATTATTCCCGCATTATTAATAAGATATTCACAATTATCTTTGTCTTTCATTTAAAGGCATAAAATGACATCACTCATCATGTTCAATTTTATCAGTAAATTGTTTTTTAAGCTGTTTTTTAGATTATGAAAAGAAAAATATATAATCATGTATGGATTTTACTTGTAGTGACAAATTATGATTGTGGTCTTTTCTTTACAACATTATAACTCAAGTATCTTTTTAAGACAAAATAAGGTCTTACATTCTTTTTTTCCTTTCCTGATATATATTTTTTTTGTTATACACTGTGTCAATTATTAGTTTATAAAAAAATTTAGACTATCAGTATTTCTACTCTTAAAACCAATGCGAAGTTACATTTTTTTATTTGAATTATAAATAAAACATTAAAATGTGTTTTTAACTTCTTATTTGCCTTTTTAGCTTCGTTTAGAATGTTTATGTTATGATTTTGGATGCTGAGACTGTAGTTGACACCTATAGCATTGAAGCTCTTTTCCTTTCCATCTTGTGGTAATGATTTCAGTATCTAATCATAAGTCAAAGTCTGATTTCAATCAGGAATTGCTGTGATTTGTAAGACTAAAATACTATTGTCTGACGGGATTTATGTCTACGGAGATTGGTTTATTTATGGTCTTTTAAGCATGATAATTAAACAACTATGATGATAGGCTTTCGTGTTCCGGGCTAAGGCTTGTGTTACTTGGCCAGTTTTGCTCCTGACTAGGGGTGAAAGCTGAACAACTATACTTGGTGTTTGTTATATGGGACAGGTAGTACATAGACTTGAGGGGTGGGTTTGGCTATTTGACTTTGGCTGATGATTAGTGTTGCTCACGTCAACCAATACAGTGAGAGTCGATTGCCATTTGGTTTTGAATGAATGCCATGCTGGTTTTGCAATTCATTTTTTATTATGTTGTTAAATGACGCTTGATAGCTGTGCTAAAAAAGCAAAGCTGAAGGTACTAGGCATGATTGAAATTAATTCTAACTAGTTTGTAAAGGATATGTTGATTGCCTGGTTTTTTAAGAACTGAATCTCCCTTGGACAGGATGTCAAAACATTATATATTCAGTTGATTCCATGTATTCAAGAAATCTAGGTCAATGCAAGTCTTTCTTTCATTTGTTCTCTCAATAAATGTCTTTCATGGGCCTTTTTGTAGACCTTCTTCACAAAAATATAAACCTGAGGATTGGTTGGGCTACTTTGACCAAGAGGTGGATATTCATGTTCCAGACTCAAATGATGTAAGTAGAAGCAGTTATTTTCTTAGGTGTTTTTGCTTTTTTTTTTTTAATCCTTTTATTTTTATATTTAAGTTGTGACCATTAAACACTTCTTTCTATTCAGGTCTTTCACATATATAAGGCAGGATTAGTTGGACCAGTTATTTTTTGTCTGCATGGAGGCGGTTATACTGGGTATGTTTGATTTTCATTTAACCTATATGTCTATCTGGTATATGATATTGCTTAAACGCAATGCCAGATTATTGTGTTACCTTTTAAATTTTGTGATGCCACAAATAAAATAATTTATGACTGAAATTGCATGCATGGAGCAGTTATGCTCTCTAATAGCCTAGCAGCAGATTTTAAAGTTAAGAACAAATGTGCACTTTCTGTACCTCAGTTTAAAAATCACTTGCTGACTTAAGATCATGCATGAGAAAAGAGCGTACCAACTCTGAATTCTGTATTAATGCACCAGTCATTAATATTAAAATAAATTGCTTCCTTAAAAGTTGATCGTGCACCATAAGAGGCTGTCCAGGATTATTGATCAATTCAAAAGTGCACTTTTTACTTTTTACTTTTCATTTGGTTCTTCAATCTGATCTTTGGTAAAGACCCCATCTCATCTACCAAGTACCAAGCATAAAAAGAAGTGTTCCAGTTTCCTATTCATACTATGTTGTCTTATCTCCTTCATTTGCTTGCCAAATTAAGTATGAGCGACAAGAAACTCTGCATATTTACAAAATATAATCTGTGAGCAACAAGAAACTCTGCATATATGAACATTTAATCTGTTAAGTGACAAGAAACTCTGCATATTTATGACATTTAATCTTTATAAGCACGCTGGGCGCTTCTCTATAGTAATCACCTTTGCCACCAGCAATCTTATAGGGGAATCGACGAGGGGCTTTCTTTGTGTCATTTCGACATCTCTGGTCATTGTGTACCCCAATTCTTGTTGCTGTTTTAGAGTCTCTTTGTCGGTTTGTCCTCTTATATGATTTTGGTTACAGGTTAAGGAATAAAGAAAATTTAGAAAAGGAAAGCATAAAATAGAAAACTCCCGAGAAAATAAAAACTGAAACAAAAATTCCGGACAACTGAGAAGAATTATGACACTTTATATTTGATTCTTGTTTACTATGTTGCACAATGAATATCATTTTTTGCAGGCTTTCATTTGCACTTGCCGCTAGCAAAATTAAGGACAAAGCTAGGGTAGTCGCGATTGACTTGAGAGGACATGGAAAATCATCTTCTGAAAATGAACTAAACTTGTCAGTAGAGGTACACATGTTTGGATTCAGCTAACCAATTTAAAGAGACTGCCTGTACCACCTATTCATACACTGCAGTTTGTCAATATTATAACTGCCACGAGTAGAATAGTCAAATATGTCAAAACAGGCCTGAATGGTTGAAGTAATCACTATCCTACTGGTTGCAGACTCTAAGCAATGATGTGATTGCTGTTTTGAGATTGATGTATGGGGACTCTCCTCCTACCATTGTGCTCGTCGGCCACAGGTTACAAACCTTTTGATCTGCTAGCACGTCTCAGTTGAAAATTGTACCATTTATATTTAACAATTTTTTTGTTTTGTTTTGTTTTTTTTCTTTTTTTCATGTTGGAAAGAAAACTATGAATTATTGTCATGTTGGAAAGAAAAATATGTATTTTTATTAAGGCAAAGCTTCTAAAAAAGAGACAGCTGAATGAATCTTATTTGTTGAATGAGGGAAACCCTAGGCTCTGTGCAGTCGTGAACATATATGTATATTAGAGTTATAAATGTTTGAATTCACATATATACCACAAATTTGAGATTAGGAATTGGTGTTCTATGAGTCTTATGATTGATGATATTCCAAAATGACCTTATTGCATTGACTGGAGCTTTGCTGGCCATTTGGTCGAAAGTTACACCTCCTAGTAATAGTATGAAAGAGATGTAAAATTCAAATCCAATTACACCTGCTGGGAAAAGACAGTAATTGATGCTAACGACATGAACACTAGGTACTTTTCACAAATCTTTTTCCTTTGTATTTCTCTTTTAGGTTTTGTCTGGGCTTTGCAGGACTTATGGAGTTTTAGGAAGAAATTATTCATTTGGATCTCCTCAACAAACACCTACAAAGGTTGTTGCAAATAAATTTGAGGGGACACTTTGTAATCGCTGTCTCGTATTTTATGTGTTTAAGTTAATGTATAATCCTAG
The DNA here is from genome assembly GCA_001753735.1 of Embelia ribes. Lineage (NCBI taxonomy): Eukaryota > Viridiplantae > Streptophyta > Magnoliopsida > Ericales > Primulaceae > Embelia > Embelia ribes. The sequence continues at coordinate 6,770 of MKEJ01026878.1, forward strand.
CTATAATGCTGTTTTTTCTTTGAAATTGGGGTTATCAATTTCCAAGAAATGTTGGGGGTGAGCCATTGAAACTTGTATATCATGTATATGATCATATCCGTACATGCTCATTTCATGATCAAGTTTTTGACCAAGTAGATTAGAAATTTTTAATTACTTAACCATTTATAGTGGGACCTAATCCAATGATGATACTAGGGCGGCATTTGATTGAAAGAAATGGCAATTTCATTGGAAGTGCAGAACAAAAAATTGATGATAAGTAAACATTGCAGTATTTTTGTCCATCCACGTCTTAACTCCTCTCCCCTTTGAAGTACGTATGAAAATAAAATAAAAAATGTAACATCATCAGCATCATCAACATCCAAGAACCATAATAAGACGTTACATTGAGTCATTAACACAAATTTATAGACACCACCCATTTTTATCCAAGGCAACTTGCTCATCTATTTCTACCATGCGCATATCCTTCTCTATCACTTTCATCCACGTAGTTAAAGGTCTACCTTTACCTCTCGTCTTTGTTCTTACTTCAAGATTTTTACACTTTCTAACTGGTACATTGACAGGTCTTCTTCTTATGTGCCGAAACCACCTTAAACGACTCTCTTTCATCTTATCCCCAATTGGAGCCACTCCTAACCTTGCTCAGATCTCTTCATTCCTAATTCTACTTAGTCTTCTCACAGATCCATCTCAACATATGCATCAATGCTACACTCATCTTATGTTCATTTTGTTTGCTAGTAAACTAACACTCAGTTCCATATCCATTTTGCCTGGGTTCTATAATTGACATCTCTTTTTATCCCATTATGCACAATGGATCCTAGATAATGGAAATGATTAGTCTGTGGCATCACCTTTCTATCTAATTTAACTACAATTGGGTCCATCTCACATTGTCTGTACATAACAAAAATGATCAGTCTGTTGTTCCCACAAATTTCCTTAAAGCAATATGTCATCTTCCAAAGAGTGTTGAGAAACTATGGAAATCTGAAAACCAGAAAGACATAAAAGTCTCTTGCCACTTGTTTCTTTTATTTTCTTATGCAGTGCATAATTTATTATCGGGTAAAGTTCACAAAGTTATTGCTGTTTCCTCTTTTGAAAATTGATTTGCTACAGTTTTGAAATTCAATGAAGTAATAATGATTATGTGTATATGATTGTACCGTAAGCTGTTTACTATTTATCCTGGAGGCTCATATGAGCAATAATGACTTGTTATAGTAATAGAACTCCTAGAGATGCTTAGTTTTCAATCTTAACAACTATCATTTTTTTTTTCTTCAAATTGTTCAAACTGTGATGCAGCATGGGAGGTTCAGTAGCTGTTCATGTCGCTGCAAAGAAGGTCCTATCTAGCTTGTGTGGCCTGGTGGTTGTCGATATTGTTGAGGTTTGGATTCTAAGTTTCTAACACATCATTGCTTGTATTTTCTATATTGTAAATTGAAATTGAAGCTTTGGTCTTGTTACCTAAATAATTTCAGGGAACAGCCATGGCGTCATTGATGCATATGCAAAAAATTCTTTCAAACAGAATGCAGTACTTTGCAACCATTGAGAAAGCGGTAAATGGTACTTCTGATTGAGGCTATAAAACCTTGCTCTGGATTTTCTCTCTTTTAATTTTTCACGTGGCACTGCTTGTGGTCCTAAACTATCTTACCTGTCTCTAATCTAATTGTTTTTCACCTTCGTAACTTGGAATGTCTATCAATATTATTGGGGCTATTCACTTTTGTCCACTTCTTTCTTTTGACAATTGTGGTAGCTTACTGATGTATCTATTTAAAGGTTTTATTAGCCTGGTGGCACTTCTTTCTGTCTATTAATGAAAGTAAAACTGTTTATGAAATAGTGAAGATAACTAGATTGGTTGGAAAGGAAACAATGATTTTATGTCTCCATCCTTCAATTGACAAACAGTCAGGGATGTTACAAAGTACATGCTAAATAGGGTTTTAAGATATGACATGACTAAATTAAACACTCAAGCTCAATTGGTGTTCTGGATACACGTACCATGTACCATAAACTTTATATGTTCTCTAAGCTTTGCAATTAATTTAGACTGACTCAAAGTTCTATATTTGCGCACCAAATCATATGCATCTGACTGTAAGTGTATAGTAAGACAAATGGTTTTGATATTAGAGCTATTTGGTACTCTCCTATTTCACTAGATGAGTGTCTTCTAAATACTCTTAAGAAGTACATGGCTTCGTGCAAGTAGTGATATATCTGGAATGATGTATCGTTGATGGGCTGGTCCCCTTGAGCTAGGTTTAGCTACAAATAACAACTGCTTGAATATATATGGGAAACATGATTTTATATCCTTAGACATGTAAAAGCTTACAATAAAATATAGTTCTCGTATTTGAACTACTAGAAAGCCAAGATGTTAATAAGTTATCATCGTGGTGGGGTCTTGGAATTTTATAGTTGTATCTTTCAATACCTTAGAATTAGGCGGTGTTTGAATTGCTGGCCACATGTATAAAATCATAACGTCCTTGGTCGAGACTAGTCAAAGATATGATAACGGGGTTCGATAGTTCAATCATGGTATTGTTATAAATGGATAGGCAGTGCACACCCCGGGGTCTGAGAGGGTCTGATATATGCAGCCTTATTCCTGTTTCCAGTGAAGCTGTTTCCAAGAGAACGAATCCGTGACTCACGAGTCGCAATTGAGATATACATGGTCCTAATTTATTGAAACTTTAGTTAGGGCTTTAGACACTACAAATATCAATTTAAGGGAGAGGCTGAATATGGAGCATCTGTGATAATTAGATTTCATGGAAACAAGATGCTATCTCCTAAAGTTCAATCATGGTATACAATATAAAAATTTTCCTCTAAGAAATCATTGACAAAAATTTAAAACAAAACCAACCAAGCAATTTCTGTGTTATCTCTGTAAATTTCTTCATAGAAAAGCAAAAAATTGTTTGGTTATCATAAAAACATTTCAGATGGCACCACAGACAAGTGGTCACGGAGGAAAAGCAAAACAGCTAAACTACAGCCAAAAGTTGCTAGAATATTTTTTGTAAATTGGAGGTAATCTCTTAGAGTTTGATTGGATTTAGGAGCTAGATTCTACTAACTGACCTATAAGTTAAAATATCTTCTTGTGATGGTCGCATATTCCTCCTGTTGTGTTTTGTGCGACATTTTGTTTATTCTCTTTGTCCATTTATAATGAATGTTGAAATTGATGGGTATAATGAGTTGTATTGTTATCTCTTAGTAGATTGAATGGAGTGTCAAAGGTGGATCCTTGAGAAACATTGAATCTGCTTGCGTATCAATCCCTAGCACATTGAAGTATGATGATTCGAAGAAGTGGTAAGTAATTTGTTGTTACTAATTTCTTCTACTTTTGGTTGATATTATGTCTATATTTTCCACTTTACAAATTAGATTGTTGCAACTGCAATAATGAGTAAAACTTTCATGTTCATAGTTGATACCCAGATTTCTAAGATTCTATCTTTATTTTGTAGTTACATTCACCGTGCACAGTTGGAAAAAACTGAGCAATATTGGAGAGGCTGGTATGAGTTACTTTTCTTATATTTCATTCTTGCATATGATGGTGAGGTTGGATTTCGTATTCCATTGTCATGGCTATTCATTTTACTGGTTTTTTTTTTATTAGGACAACATTTGCCCTTAGGACTAGTTTTGGTAGAGCTGACAACCAGCTTATTAATTATATATAATTATATATATTGAATACATCATACCCTCCCTAATAATAAAGTGTCTTCTGGAAGACTTGCCAGTTACAACCAGTTACAACATACTCTGAAAGGGTAGGTAGGAGGTTCATCCTTATAAAGGTTCTTTCTGGAAATAATTAATATTTGGTGAGAGGGATATGTTGTTGGCTGCTCTCCAAGTTTTTGTGTGATTAAAACGCAGGATGTATGATTTCCTTTTGTTTGGCTATGTACTACAATCGCACCTAAAAGCTTAAGTTTTTAAGTCAGATGGTTGCATATCAATTAATATGGTATCGGGGTAGGTAGATGTCCTGGGTTCAAGTCTCATCTTAACCCAATTAATATTGATTGCCGTTGTTGGCTCCAATGTACGCTACAAGGGGGTGTGTTGAAGTAGTAATAAATGATATAATGCACCTCTTCCTAACAGCTTAAGCTTTTGGGTGAGATGGTTGCACATCCTCACTTTTTCATAGTGTTTTGTTGAGCTCTCAAATTCGTTTGAGTGGTCTTTAGAATAGGAGTAGATTAAGGGACCATCTTTGAGTTCTTAGAGATAACTCCCGAGTGATAAGACGGTTTTGGTTTGGCATTTCATTGAGCTGAGATTACTAGTGACGGTATTTTGCTATTGCTGGAGGAGTTTTCAGCATGAAACTATTGTTTGTAGTGTGTGCCTAGTTTTTTGCCTTAAGGGAGAAGCGATTACATTGTGAATTCTAGTTTTATGAGTTTAGTGGGATGTGTCATTGACAAAATTCCCATCATCCAAATTGTGAATATCGTGTATTTGGCATCAATTCAGATTTTCAGAATGAGATTTCCAGTGTTATTTCTAAGATGGATAGGGATAAGGGTTATGAACATGTTAATTCGAAGTCTTGGCTTACAATTTAGTGCATGGATTTTGGGAGGATGTGGAAGAGTTGGTTTCCTACATGTATGTCATGCTTCGAATTCCGAGGGACCAGGGACGTAAAAAAAAAGAAAAAAAAGGGAAAATAAAAGAAGGAAAAGAAAGGATAAAACAATGCGATTACGCCATTCTCGTCAATACAAATATAATCGCTTTTGTAGAGCGATACCAATATAATTACAGTATTCACAACATATATATATATATATACCTTGCCTACAATAAAATATAATAAATATACATATAGCCTGCCTGCGGATTATATCTATATATAAACAACTAAACTGAAACACCAAGACCAACGATAAAAAGAAAACATAATCAACTACAATATCAATGTATACAACCGTGTTTACTACAACGGTTCAAGCTAGGTGGTTGACAAATAAATGAGAAAGAAGTTATACATTGTACTTCACCAATTACAAAATACAATGCCAACTACAACAACAACATATAACTTCAATGCTTGACTTTCGCCAATGCTTGCTACAACAAAAATTGATGCTCAATTTTTGCCTCTGCACCTACAAAACAGATTCAAGAAGAAATATGTGGAAAGTATACAGTTAGATGATCAGCTCCACGATAAAAATGAGTACGCTATATGTATGACATGAATAAACATGCTACAACGTATATAGAAAATATATCATGATCATGAATGCTATAATGAGTTATAAATGCAACACACACTGCCAGTATGACACATGCTATGGAAACTTCGTCAACGCATTGCACCAACGCACAATGCCTATGCAAACTATAAAGTTTGATTAGTATCTCTACGCATTTTATAAAAGTGGGCTATTTGTATACCCGCTACGATCCGCTACTCGCATTGTGACGCGATCAAAGCGTTCATTGACCCGCCACTCGCATTGTGACGCGATCAATGGATTATCCCTTACGCAGGTTTCCCGATTTTTATGGTAAGACTTTAGGTCTCATTGCTTCCATGCATTTAATAAAGGTCGATATATTGTCCCGCAAAGAAAGGAAAAAGACTCAAAGTCTACAACACATGCTTTAAATGATAAAAGAGAATTCTTCGTAAATAAAACCACACCTACGCTTTTCAACGTCTTTAAAACCAAAATTTTTAATAAAAACAATGCTATGCCAACACATGAGAATGATATGCTACACATGAAAATTATATACTATGCACTAAACATGATATGATTACGCCAAGCATGATAATGAAATCAATTTATCAACTTCTAACTACGCCATACAACCATGCCAATCAACTAAGCATACAAGATGTATCAATCACGTCAACATACGGTCGAAATCTC
>MKEJ01026879.1:0-10849 GCA_001753735.1 Embelia ribes
AAAATGATAAATTAATTATTTTTAACTTGCATATCTTTTGTTAAGAGATAATACTGTATCTTTAAATATTTGGATTGATAATTATCACAAAAAGTCAAAAACAAAATATTATATTAAAATTTACAACTACTCACATATCTACCAAGCTTAACAAAATATTTAAATATTATATTAATTCTCAATAGTATAAATTAGTACCTCGAGTTCATGTAGACAACTCAAAATTTTTATATGATGCATATTTTAAATTCCGATAAATGATAACTACAACACTTCTATAATTTTATTAAAAATTATTTGAAATAATTTATTAATTTTTGCTTTTAAGCTAATATGTAATTTTTTGTTACATAATAAATTTGTGAATCATGTGCTGAGCATGTGTGCGTCTGCTTAGTGATAGAAAAAATAGAATAGCTTTTGAAAACACTCGTAAGGCTATTTCTAAGAGCATTCACGCCAGAAATTTTCATTTATTTCCGAAATCACACTTTCTAGGAAGTCATTTCTCTTATAGAATATAAATTTACCATATTCAGACTTTCTAAACAAAATTTTTATATAATTAATCAACTAGTATATAAATATAAATAAAGTGAAAAATATTTCTCAAAAATATTGGTTTTTTTTTTATTTTTGGCCGAAAAGAAATAATTCTTTTAATAGAGAAAGTGTGAGGAGAAAATCGTTGTTGCAATTTCTAGAAAATTTTCAGAAAGAAATACTGGATTTCTTAACATTTCTACTTCTCCTTTCTCCTTCTGAGAAGGAGAAATGCTAGGTAGAAAGGCTAGTGTGAATGTCGTAAAATCACCTTTTGACAAGCATAATCAAATTGTTAGGTTTGTTTGCTTGCATCTTTTCTGAAAAAAAAAACTGGATGAATACAGCTTAAAACCTATATTTAATTTAGGCTCCAACGGCAAATAATATTAGCTTAAAAGCTAAAAGCTAAACGTCATCCAATTTTTAAGCAAAAAAATGAAAAAATTGTAACTTATAATCTGTAATCAAACAAATAATGTTCTAATTTTTCCCGAACACCACATGCTACAATAAATTAATAATAAAATAAAAAAAGCAAAATCAGGTGGATAAAACCAATCCAAACTAGGCCCAAGCTTAATACCTTGTTGAATCCGTTGGTGGCGGCGGCAAGGTCCTGGTAGGTGAAGGTGCTCTGGTTGAACCCTAGAGCGAGAGAGGGATGCGGAGGGGGGAGCGGCGGCTGGCCGGAGTAATTGGCGGAGCCGATCTCGCTGCTGCTCATCCCCGGCGGAGGAGGAGGCGGCGCCGCCCCCATCCATGGCCCCGACGAGTACTGGCTCGGCGCCGGCGGAATCTTCCCGCCGCCGTACTGGCCGCTGTTGGTGTAGTAACCGTTGCCTGCGCGTGGGACACAATTTGTGGTTTTTTTATTTTTCTAAGATAAATTTAGAATTTTCAAGTGACTATTAATGAAATTTATTTATTAATGTGTAATTTTACATTTAAACAAAAAAAAAAAGAAGAGCAATTGATAGGCAACGTGAGAACAATGAGATCAATATCGACCGATCAAGAATGTGAAAATTCGAAATCGAAATCTATTTAAAATTTGATTTTATTTATCTTGCATAATAAATATCTTTATCTATATTTATTTATATATATATATATATATATAATTTTAAATTACATTTATATATATCATTAGAACTACTAGCAAGTCAAGTATTATGAGTTAATTATAGGAGTTTACTTGCATTTGACTCGTTTAATATTAGAGGCGAGTTCGAGTTATTCTTTAAAAATTCTGTTCTTGAAGGCAGAAACAAATTATTAGAAAAAAATAGTTAAAAATTACATGTTTATTTTTTAAAAAAATAAAATAAAATAACAATTAATGAAATACAAAATTTCTGCATAGAGGGATCGAGTCCACTTGTTTACAAATCGAACATAGAGGTATAAATTTAGGGGGCGTTCTGTACAATTGATAATTTTTTTTCTATTTTTCATGGTTATTCTAAAAAATTGGCAGCTCATGAATTCCTTGTCGGCAACAAACTTCTTGTCATTTTATGCATTCTATTAACGTGAAGTTGAGCTAAACTATAATTTTCCGATAGATGAGTAATTAAATTAAATATAGAAATATTACACAAATAAGTACGTAAAAAATTTCTTCGTAACTATAGATAGTTTTGGTAATACGTGAATTCCTTGTTAGTTGCTAACTTCTTGTCATTTAATATACATACTATGCACATGAAGTTGAATTAAACTACAAATTTTTTGATAATTGAGTAATTAAATTAAGGATAGATATGTTATTTATACATGCTTGTATATATAAAAATAAAAAATAAAAAATCGTACCATCTTACGTTAGTTTACACGTAGAAAGATAATGAATATTTCGAATTTTCATCTTAATATTAACTTTTTCTTTCCTTTTTATATTTTTTCATGGAAACAAATAATTTATTCAAAATATAAGTCTTCTACCAATAAATTACGTACCAGTTAATAGATGTATGATAATATATAGATGAAATAAATATATACTAACCCCCTTGTTCAGTATCCATGAAATAATTCATCTGGGCATGATCCTTGTCCCGCTTCTTCTTCCTACAACACGCCATTACGCATACTATCATTAGTATCAACAACAGTCCGCCCCCCACCGCCACTCCTGCTATCACCGCCGTCTTCCCGCTCAACGTCAATGAGTTGCCTGATGACGTGGACAAGGCAAGTGTCCCTGTGGGTGGTGGCGGCGAGTGCCATGGAGTGGAACCCCCGCTATTCAGAGGAGGAGGGGGGGAAGAGTGTGATCTTGAGCCATCATTGTTGGAGGAGGAGGATTTGGGTGGTGGTGGGGGAGAGGACGAGGAGTTGTCGCTATTATCACTGTTGTTGTTGCCGCTATTGCTGTTGTTTTTGTTGTTATCGTCGTCATTGTTGTTGGGTGGCGGAGGGGGGGAGACTGACGAATCATCAGAGGGTGGTGGCGGTGATGATTGGTTGGAGGATGAGGGTGGCGGTGGAGGTGGCGATGACGAGGAGTCATCTTTTTCTTCGAAGCTGACATTGTCGGATGAGGTGTTGTCCTCGTTCTGAGATGAAGCCATTTCAACAGCTATGATCGTGCGTCAGTTGTCTCCGCCCCGTCCTCCACCTTATAAGCCCTAAATTATGGAAATCAATATTTCAAATACAATATGAGAAATCAAATCAAACTAAATGTGAAACAACAGTGCTGAAGACAATGGTGGCATTTGTCACAAAAAAACTCCAAAAAGGAAAAAAGCAAAACGGAACCAAAAAGTTCAAATGTACTAAACAATCGCACGTGTTTATGTTGCGATTTTCCATTACGAGCCCTCCAAAGCTAGTGCGTCGCACATATGCTCCTATGTGATTATCCATAGCGGATTGCTTTGTGAAATTCACAATGTATCCAATTACAAACGCAAAATATGCCAAATAGATGTGTGATCTCTTCGCGGGATTTCATTTGTTGTTGTCGTTGAATTAAAAAGGGAAAATTTTCAGGACAAATAGAGAATGTGCTTACCTTGTAACTTAATTCTTCAATTCCTAATTGGATTTTTTTTTTTTATTTGAATAGAATCAAATCTAATCCTGGCCAAAATATTTATATTGAAACATGAAATAAATTCAATTGGGCATTGGAGAATGAAAATTATGCCAAGGAGATGTTTAATCTCCTGGCAAATTTTTTTCTTTTTTTCTTGTCAAATAATGTGCTTTTGATTCTATAGAAATATAAAGATGAGAATAAATTTTAGGAGATAGAAATTTACCTTTGGAGAGGGCAGGGAGGATTTGTCAAAGGAGGAGCAAGGAAAGCAGAGGTTGCATGGTAATGGTTTCCAACAAAGAAATTCTAACCATTCTTCCATTCCTATATAATAGGGACTTTTGGTTCTCCCTATAAATCCTATTTTTGAGCTGTTATTTTCTCTATTTTTGGCTATTTTCAATTATTCTCTCATTAAAAAAAAAAAAAAACTCTTTCAATTGCATCAATGTAATTTACAAGAATTCTATTTTATTTTCCTTTTCCAAATTGTGCGTGATCGAGATGGCCTTCTTATGAGTATACTAGATTTCAGTTATTTTGCTAACCGCAATTAGTAACAAGAGAGGAGAGTTTTTGTAATCAACTTGTTCAACATGTCCGTCATAAAATTATGCGGCCCACAATTCAGATGGTCAGACTACTATAATTTTCGATAGCAACTATAATCTAAGGATATGTTTGTGAATTCATTGATTGATGGGTATTCCTACTAGATCATCACATATGTTTGAGCTAGGAGATATCAAGCAATGAGGAAAGTAAACTTTCAAAACAAGCATAGTCATGGTTAATATTAAGTCGTCGTAAACTTAAGAAGCTTTAAAGGAAGGACAATCACTTCCAGAACTAAATTTTGTTATTGTTGAGTGAACGAATCTAAGTCAATTAGAAGCCTTTTTAAGGTATCAAAGTTTCATCAGGTCATCAGCTTTACTACATGCAGACTCGATTTACAATAACATCTCAGCCTCCCGCGAGTTTCGGAATGGCAGGACTCCAGCTGCAAGCTTTCGAGCCAAGTGCTCAATTACAAAAAGTTATGCACATATAAAAAGAGTAATGCCACACGTACGTAATAACGTGCGTTCATAAAGACGAGCCAGGAATTTTATGAACCACTCTTATTTGTTCAAGGAAAAAAAAAACTCCTAAACTACTTAAGCATTACATGATTGTCATTAATACAACGGGTTTGCTTAGCTATCTTTTGAGTTAATAAGCTAATTTATTTTTGAATAATAAAATAAATGGATGCATCATTGCTAAAATCCAAAATAATAAATAAGATTAGGTTAAAAGTTGAATAGTCAAATATTATTCAATTTTTAAGGAAGAAATTAAAAATTGAAGAACCATGATTAGTCATAAAAATTATAAATATCTGGCATTCTCCTAAAATAAAATGGAATCTTCTGGTTCCAAGTAGAAAAAAGACAAACTCTGGTTTATATACTGTACACAAACTCTGGTTTATAAATTAAAAAAAAAGGTTACTATGGCATGGCTTAGCTACCCAACAGGGTGACAGTCTAACTCATTCCAGCTCTGGATGAATTATCAAATATTCTATTTGGTATTCAATGTTTCAATTGAAACAGTAATTATACTTTCATTTTGAATAAGTGTGCGTCCTTTCAATGGAATCAAAATCAAATAAAATGACTAACATGTGATATGTATAGGAAAAATTAGTATTCTCAAGGTAATTTATGTGTTATTATCACTTGATTTAAGCATTAAGATTTTAATTATGAGAAAGAACTATAGCTGCCAGACTTACAACGTGAGCTGAAAAATAGAAAATTAGAAATACATGGCCAATTTGGTATTTTTGCTTTTTAGTTGTTTTCGTTTTTTTTCCCCCCAAAATTGTAACTTGAAATGTTTATTAGAATTCAAAGAAACTGTTTTTTATAATATTTTATGCTTCTGTTTTTTTAAGGGTATTTTATGAAATAGACTTAGAGGCGATCTGAAAAGTTGATTTTGCTTTTTCTATCAGTATCTACTACAATAATCTCATTTATTTTTATTACATTTTTCATACATATATTTTTTTATTTTTACAATAAAAAATACCAATTGATCAGATAACACACTATTTATCGTAATAACTTTTTAATTTTTTTGTCAAATACTAGTATTATAGTTAATTTTAGAATCAATTTTTAAAAATAATTTTGAAAAGTGGATTTTGAAAAGCAACCCAAACTAAACCATAATTTCCAAAAAAAAAATGATTGAAAGTCGGAAGAGACAATATAAAAAATAACTGCCTAAATAATTTATGATTTTGCCTAAAATAGTTATATTGTAATTATATTATAAAAAAAACTATTAAACATGATTTATTTTTCATTTTTGCTAGTTTCTTAACATAAAAAAAAATTCAAGAAAGTAAATTTTTTATACAAGTTGGGAAAACGAAGAGTTTCCATACTAAAAGTATTTTGGGTAACTATGAAAATGGTAGCAGGGTCAAATACGAACCAAAATCTGTAGGTTCTAAAAGTAAGGGATCCAATACTTTTATCCTTGAAACTAAGATGACCAAAAAAGAATTTTAGTAGTTCACCTAAAACATACAAGGGTAAATTACATTTTACCCCATGTGGATAGGGGTGTTCAATTGGTTCAATCGAACCAGTTAGTATTGAACCAAATAAATCTGACTATTTTTTTTTTTAACCGAAACTGAACCAAATACTAATACAAACCGAACCGATACCGAACCGTAAACCGAATAAATCGAAAATATTTAATTGTAAAAACCGAACTGAACCGTTTTTAAAATTTTAGAACCGAACCGAATTCGGTTCAGTTGGGCAAGTAGGTTCACCGAATCAATGCCCACTCGGGGTGTTCAACCGGTTTAATTGGTTCCAAACCGAACCGGTTAACATTGAACCAAACAAACCGGACTTTTTTTTCTTGAACCGAGCCCGAACCAAAAAATTGAACCGATATAACCGAAAAACCAAAATTTTTAAAAATTTATAAACTGAACTAAACCGTTACGCCCAAAACAAAAACCGAATAATTTAGGTTCGATTTAAAAACTGGTTCTAGCTTGGTTTTGCCCACCCCCTGCCTTAAGTGTAATTTACAACTTTTTTTTTTTTTTTTTTGAAATATTTGATAATCAAATAACATTTGTTTGAAACTATGATGCTTGAAACAATCTTTGTTTAGTAATTATTTCAAACTGAGGTTGAATTAATTGAATTACGATGAATCAAACCGAGGTGCACATCAGAATCGTACCCCATGACAATCAACCTAAAACTTTTCTCCAAAATCTTACGTAGGACCATAGACTTGTGGGTGATACAATACAAGATTGGGTCCCAAGCCATGAAAAATCCAACCCCCTAATTACTACATGTATTTTCCTGTTGTTTGAATATATTACCTAATTATGTTTTATATAGTAATTATAGAGGGTATATCGATATATCTATAGCAAAAAAAATACAACAACAAGAATCGATGATTTCTTGAATTACTAGCCTACGAACACAATTTACTTATCTCATAACGTAGAATAACTACTAGAGTTGTCTACAAACTCACATCCTCCAACAAACTCACACTCTCTAAGACCCTAAAACTTTTGCTGGTGCCTTAAGAGAGAGATAAAAGAAAATGTTTTTTTTTTTTTTATGTCGCGTGGACACACCAAGATCCCCACGCAACACCAGTAAATGACACATTAGGAGTAGATGATGCAGAAAGATAGNNGAGAGTCTCATACATTTGTATATATATAATCCCTCCTCTATATAAATAAAAACACACACCAATATTAAACTCCTGGATAATACATAAGTGAAACTTGTGTTAACTTAAGGCTAAATCACATCATTCTTTGTTTATCTATTTTATTTTGTGTAAATTATTTTATTTGTTATAAGATTCCGCATTGTTTTCCTTGCCCGTTATGATGTTTGGAAATGATGACGTACAAATGACGAGACTTGGGATCAACCTAAAACTTTTCTCCAAAATCTTACGTACAAATGACGAGACTTGGGATCATAGACTTGGAAAGTATGTTCGGAAAAATTGATTCCGCATTGTTTTCCTTGCCCATTATGCACGGCAGCAAGACTTGTGATATGGACACACAAGTTGGCTAGTAATTCAATTGACAAGCTACTAAGCCGTCGCTAAACATAGTCAAAGATAGACCCAAGACCATAAATCTTCTAACTCTAAAAGTGTGAAATTCATGAATTCCTTTTTTTTTTTTTTTAAAATCTGATTAGGGTTTAGCTCGGCTGCTGTGGCATGTTGCGCAACAGGCATGTTTGAGATGGGGTACGCATGCGACCGTTACAACCCGTTCACCTGTACCGACGCAACAAAGTACGTTTTTTGGGACGCGTTCCACCCTACTGAGAAGACTAGTCAAATCATCGTCCAACATCTAATGAAAACTAGTTTATATAAATTTCTCTAATGGGGTATTCATCTCAATCGCAGTTGATATACCGCACATCTTCATGGCGGAGCTCTTTCTTTAATCTCCGAATTTTAGTTTACGAAAATTATCAAGCCCAATGTCATATATTATTAGGTGAAAGTATATTTTATCATGTTGTTAGCTATATGTAATTTGTGCTTGCCTGTGATTTTGATCAAATAAAATGTGTCTATCACCCTTGCCTCATTATATTGGCAAAGTTCTAATGTGATGTTTGGATGGTGATTTGAAAAACACAAGCAATATTGTATTAAAGAATCAAAGTTGTTAATTATTTTCTAATCTGGAAATAATTGAAACTAATTGCTAAGATTTATTTTAAATTGTGCAAATAGTGGAGATTTCAGTCATAAATGTTATGCTACTACCAACACTATCAGTGTCTGGACAATTATTGCAAAGTGAAACTTTATGCCATGCAACATATAACATTCACCCAAGAAAAAAAAAATCATCAAGGTAACAGGTTTTCTCATATTTGTCAACAAGGTTAAATTATATCCACAAATAAATAAATAAATTTATAAATCATCAAGTGAACAGGTTTTCACATAATTGCCAGTGAAAAGCTGAATGTCATTAGAAGCTACAATTATTTCAATTGCCGCTCGGAGCATTTCATATGGTACCCGTTTAATATGGCTCATTTCGAAAGCACACTTTCGTACGTCATAAAACACAAGCACCTTATACATAAACATTAACAAAACCAATCCTGAAACAACAAATCCTGAATAGAATCACATAAAAAAGTCCCAGATAACATAGCACGATGTCAACATTCAGTTGTACATTCCATAGAACTGCAATGGGAAACGTAAAACTAATTCGATTCTATTAGAGCCATTCTTATCGCTAGGCCGCCATGATCCTAACAATCAATCGCCCCATCAATTAAATGTGTAACACCAAAATTTCCTTAAATTAGTTTACTCAATACCTATTTCCAACATTAAAAACGTGGGAGCAATGTATCGATAAAACCTATACCACTAGAGCATATACAGATTCAACAAAAAATAATTAGATGACCATCATTTATGTTAACACGAGTTACCCATTGGCTTAGCAAAAGAACATAGAATCCTCAACATCCTCATGCAATCTTGGCAGCTCAGGAACAAGGAGAGTTCTCATTGATGTTAGGCTGTCTGGTCCTGAAGCTGTTTCCGAGAGTTCCTCAAACTTTACAAATTGCCCCATTTGTAGGGCAGCAAGGTGCGCGTAACGGATAGGGGCCACTGGAGAGAGAAAATA
Source organism: Embelia ribes (assembly GCA_001753735.1). Taxonomy (NCBI): domain Eukaryota; kingdom Viridiplantae; phylum Streptophyta; class Magnoliopsida; order Ericales; family Primulaceae; genus Embelia; species Embelia ribes. The sequence goes on from MKEJ01026879.1 coordinate 9,339, forward strand.
GTCAGAGAAAGCATAAAACTGAAGTCACTTTTATTGGATCATGTATACAGAAGCAAAGAAAAACCAAGTATACATACCTAATTTTATACACATAATGATTGCGACAATGATAAATCTATAATTTTTGGAGTACTTTTACTTCTATTTCCATTTCCGTGAGTCACTTTAAGTGATTCAAAGTTACAAAATTGTTCCTATGGCATCATTACATGTATACAAAAGAATGTAAATGATCTGACACTTGATAAGCCAAATTTATTGGGTAAGATCTCGCATTACCACACACCTGCCACAGGATACTAGAGTTTTTTATGACCAAACAAGAGGCTCAACAAGTGCCCTTACATTAAGGGTCAAAAATAAATACTCCCTACATGAGAAGGTAAAGTTTGTGACATACCGACAGAGGTCGCGGCAGTACTCCTTTGGTACCTGAAAATGGCAATCTAATGATATTAATGTTTACAAGTAGAATGTTTCATGGAGTTGAGAGAAGAGAGCTCAAAGCTTACACATATGATAACGAGTGGATTAAATTCTGCAAGTCATCAGGAGAGAAACCAATCTCATCGAGCAGGACATGGTAGTGTGCAGGCCGAGAAGTTCCCTTTTAATTTTAGAAAATGAAAAATCACTGATGTTATGTTACAAGATATTAGCAGCAAAAACAATTAAAGGCACATGGACTGTCCACTTCATAATAATTGAAAAGAAATCCCACCATGGTAGGTGCATTGCAGTGAAGCAATACAAGCCCAATTTCCCCAAGAATTTGGAAATCGATTAATGATTTTTGAGTAGTCATTCTCAAATGCCAAGAGATAAACTTATTTTTACATTCCTTGATTTTTATTAAAATGGATCAAAACATTGGAACAATAACATGTGTAAATGCTAAATGTAAAAAGGTCCAAAAAACTTACCATTATGCCAGCATGAGCGCACACATAGAAATCATAGTTTCTGGGATGCACAATTTTTGTATCAACCACCGTACCTGCACCGAAGAGGAATGGCAGATTGCTTCAGCAGAAGGTAATTTTGTAAAAACACAAAAGTGGAAAACCAAAAACTTCGAAGAAGAAATAGACCAGGAGGAACATTGTCAGGGGCACCAGCTTGAAAAAGCTTCGTGTAATGTTTCTTCTGAGCCACTATCACTGTGAACTTGGGAATATCAACCTCACCGAGATGCTGGTAAGCCTGGGCAAGAAATTTAGAAATGTTTGGTATTTTTTTAAAGGAAACCCCTTAAAGCACTCCAAGCATAAGCCTATACGTACTTAAATGACAAAAGCAATAATATCAGAAAAGTACAGGGAAAAGTGTAATTCATGCACGAACATTGCAAATGCCCAGTGGTTAACCAAATCAAGGAAGACGTAAGATTGACTTGAGGAGGTTTTGGACGTAAGATCGACTCGAGGTGATTGAAATCCAGAAGATACTAATTTACAACAAGTATTATATTTGTCCTTATGATTATGCACACAAGTTTATGCATGCATATA
>MKEJ01026880.1:0-11453 GCA_001753735.1 Embelia ribes
AAATATTATTAAATTAAATCTCTTATAAAATCGTCAACTAATAAATACATACGAACTAATATATCATTTAATTACGACATTGTTTAGCTTTTTCAAATCAATCTTATAAATATAAGGGGTAAAGTTATTAAAAAAATACATCATTTAGGTTATGACAAGTGTTTTTTAATTTATTAAATTCAGTATGAACTATATATTTTTATGTAAATAAACTAACACCTTTAATTTGAAATATATACATTGCATCAAAAGAACCAACCTTTAACCACCCGAGTTGAAAGTTGTTTAAATTCGGCTCATTTATCTAATGATTCTTATTTTATTGTTTAGACTTGGCTTATTTATTAAATAAACGAACCCAGGCCAAGCCATTAATGAGCCGAACAAAACTTGTTCGTGAACAACTCGAACAATTTGCATCCTCAATTACTTTTAAGCATTTGACTTATTTTTATATATTTTTTATTAGCAATTCACCCTCTTTATTAAACTTTTCTTGGTAAGATCCCTACACAATAAAACACTTGTAGTCATAGGTTCAAGATCTATTGCCTACCCATTTTTTCCTTACTATCATTATTCTCTCAATTTTTACATGCTTAGTGGAGATCATGTCTTCCTTAGGTTGTAATCCTGGCTCCACCCTAAATATGAATGTGCATATCATTCATTACTCCCGTGAAATTCAGATCCATGTTGCCTCATTCTGGTCCAGACAAATAAAATAGCCTTAATGGGATTTAATTTGGATCCTACTCACATCCCATTTTCATGGAAACGTGACCAATGATGTACCATAATAGTTGCACGTGTGAAGATTGCAAGAAATATCAAGTTTGGCATAACATAATTGAACTGAAATTAGAAATATGATCACATAAACAAGAGTTAAAATTAGTCCCAACTTGGTAAACAACAGCAACAAATACCACACTAGGAAAACAAGGCCCCTCATCACAACTATGTTTTATTCGATTTTGTAAGTTTCAAAAACCTCTGGAAGATTGTTACAAGGGGTAGGATTTAGTTCAAGGACATTCTTTCTCATACACTTCGCTCGCATACTTCCAGTTCATCACCTTCCATATGTTCTTTAGGTAATCTGGCCTCACATTTTTGTACTGCATTCACAAAACACACAAGTGCATACGAAGCAAACTTTAAAAATATGCAACATAGACCTAATAAATACATATTGTTTTTTATTATAAGTAATTATATCAAAGAAAAAAATGCCTTAAGGGGCCGAACCATGTACAAGACCCGACTACTTGGCTGCCCTGCCAAAAGAGAATAAATAGAACAGCTTGTGTTTTAGCTATTCTAAAATAGTTACAAACTTCTTGCATGAGCTTATAACCTGAACCCTTTCCCACTAAGCCACGCCTTGAGTTTTGGAAATAGTTTCCTTACACCGTTGGTGTACGAATTTCATACATAAATAGGCTTTGGATGCATGACACAAGGTGGCAGTTCCACACACGCATATGCGCATGTATAGTGCATCAAAACCTACTTGTGTATGAAAATTTGTACTCGGAGGTGCAAGGAATTTAATCTCTATGGCAGTTAGCTGATCTCAATTATATCAAGATGCACATAAATCAAAAATCTATGGTTTCCTATCAATGTGAACTAATTGTTAAACCAAGGAAACTAACCTGCAAGTAGTATGCGTGCTCCCACACATCAATGCCTATCAAAGGGACTAGATTTGCTCCTTCAGTTACCAGTGGATCCTGTTAAAAGAGTACAAAATACAATACACATTGCACTAAAAGTAGTGAAATATAACATAAAAAAATAAAAATCAACAATATCAAAAAACCACATAGCCACAGAACGCTATGCATCCTGGAAGTATCCAGTCGAGTGAATTATGAACTTGCTTGTCAAAACATATTTTGACCCATGCCCACATCATCAATTCAGGATTCACAATACCCAAGTGACTTCAGCATAAAAAGTAAAACTGTTGCAGTGTCTACTAGTCTCACCTGATTTGCAGTAGTCTTGACTGCAAGCTTCTTAAATTCCTTATCCAAGCCAAGCCACTGCAAATATGAAAGATAATGAGTTCAAAAGAAGCATGCAGCAATAACACCGATAAATTTATCTCGAACTAGCTTGTTAATGATGAGAAATACAGCAAATTACAAGCTTATGTAAAAGCATCGAACAACTAAAACACTTACCACCCATCCAGAGCCTTGCAAAGCTGCCCCTTCAGCATTCATCTTCTGTATCAATATCTCTAGAGAACCAAAATTTGTGTCGATAGCCCAACCTAAAGAATTCTTTGGTGGCTCACCACCTCCTTCCTGCAAGAAAGATTCCAGTGTCAAAGTCTTTTCTGAAAATATAAATCAATAAACAAAGGAGAGGGGCTGAAAATCTATCTTACACTAACTGGAGCAAGATTCTGCCAAAATGCCGAGTGGTTTATGTGACCTGCTCGAGAATTCAGAAGGTTGATATCAACTACAAGCTGAGGGCAATCAAATATGTACTAGGATGAAATAGCCAGCAGCTAAGGTACGTAAATCAACCAAAGAAAATTAAATTATTTTTTTATTACAATTATAGTTCAAATGATGCACGCATCGCGTGTAATTGGCCGCTAGCATATATATATATATATAATATAACCAACTTACCTTTCAAAAAAATATATACATTTACAACTGATTTAAATCCCACATTTCAATAAAACTACCATTTTCTCAAAATTGAAATTAAACCTTTAAATTGAGATGGATACCATTCAAACAATCACAACTCTAGAAAACGCAACCTTCTCTTTTCTCCTGTTTTTTCGCAAATTGAATTTTATATGACCAAAAACAAGATGTTCATGAAGAACAAAACACACCCATCCCTCCTATCTAGCACAATAAAAGACACTCACCCATGGACATGCCTTTATTAATTCTTGTTTGTGAGAACAGACAAAACCTAAAAGAAGTACCAAGATTCATTTCCTCTTCAATTTCCTACCCAATTTTTCTTATGTGAAACTTGAAGAAGCGATAATGGTATATATCCATGTTGTTCTTACTGTTTAGGTTGGGACTTGGGACCTGGAGTTTCAAAGGGAAAGAACATGCAACTTCAAAATGGGATTTGCCAACAGCATACTATATCATGAATTACCCTTACTTTTATAATTGGATTACAGAAAGAAATCAAATGAGGAGATACATCCCATAAACGAATTTAAAATTGTGAATGATATATACAAGCATATAGAAATCCTCTCTCAACCTCTCTCTCTCTCTATCTTTTCAACAATCTTTTAGAAGCATCCTAATTCCACCAACTAAAAAAATTCACAACTAGACGCACTCCCTATTGATAAACATGTACAGGTGTAAAAATACTAATTCCACCGGTCTCCCACATACAGAACAAGATATTTTCAATCAAAATTTACATCTCTCACCAGGGCATGACTTCAATGCAAGGATTTTATGGTACCAATAACTGTTTAAACATTTACTACTCATCGTTGTAAAACTTACTCCTAATTATTATACAGAATTGTAACTTCGGTACCAATACCAGAATTTACCAGTGTATATTCAAAATTACTACCCGATGTTATAAATATACTACTTATTTCTATAAAACTTACCTCACTGCTGTAAAAAAATTTCTATTTTTCAAAATTTTATTCCTTTTTTCCTTTTAAGAAAATTGACATTTCGAACCAAAGACTCGTGTGGGCAATTTCTAAGCTAAAAAGTGAAAACTAGAAATTAAATGAGTGTGAATGCTCAACTAAAACATATATACAAATATGATAATTAATCAAAGATATGCGTGTTTTGACACGGATAATCTACACCATTAGATACAATTCCATCCCACGGTTGAAATGATTGAAATAGATCTCACCGTTGGATAATTAAATTATCCCTGTCAAAATATATGTCACTTGACCGTTCCTACAAATATCTGCATATAGATATAGAAAGAGAGAGAGAGAGAGAGAGAGAGAGAGGAGACCTCCACCGTTGAATTTGATGGCGCTCTGCAACTTGACGACGCCGTTTGGGTCCCCAGCGGTGACGGCGGCGTCGAGCTGCTCGAGGGCATTGTTGTAGTTGGTGACGTAAGCCTGGTGGTGCTTCTGGTGGTGCAGCCGCATGATCTCGCCGCTGATCACCGGCTCCAGCGCCCCATAGTCGTAGGGGAGATCCGGGAGAGAGAGAGTCTGCAATCCCCGCTTGATCTGAAACCCTAACCCTAGAATTGGGGATCTTTTGTTGACGATGGCTCTCAGTGCCATGATTACACCAGAGAGAGAGAGAGAGAGAGAGAGAAACACTGGGTGGGGAAAGAGATTGAAATTTTATTATTTTTGTTTTGTATTATTGATTTTTTATTTTTGTGAATTGGGAATATAACGCGGATAATTTTATTTTTTTATAATTAACCATTATGTAATATTCAAAACTTTCATCCGGTGAATTTTTATTTGACAACCACTTCAATTCACAACCAATTTAATATATTTCAATTGTCAAATTATTTATATAATTTTCAATTGATAACCACTTCGTGAATTTTTATTTGACAATAATTTTAATAAATTTTTATTTGATCACTACAAATTATTTATTTATTTTCAATTAACAACCAGGATCGTATATTTCATCAAAAATTTTAACTGAAATTTTTTTTTCAGTATTACTCATGTGTTTTCAATCAAGTTTTAAATTTAGATAAACTAGCAAGGTGACCAACAATTATAAATTTACCTATTCCAAATTATATTTTTTTAGCTAAAGGGGATTGTATTGTATGAATTTTATATGTTCGTAAATGTTGAAACGAGTTCAAAATGTTTTAATATCTTGTGAATAACATGGGAAAGATTTTTTGGCAAATAATTTGATTGGATATAAGCTTATATGGTCAATTTAAAAAATATAATAATATATAGTAGTCAATTGCAAAAAATTAAAAAATATATATTCTACTTATACTACATGGTGTATTTTTACATTTAAACTTTTTTTCATATGATATCATTTATTTTTACTTTTACATCAATTGATTATAAATTATATGATGTTCAGATTTGAGGTATAGTAATGATTCTATGGCAAAATATAAATGTAAGGTAAAATAAATTTATATCTAGAATAAATTTATCTATGGTGAGAAGTAAATTTTTCATATTGCTAAATTACGTGTAAAAAATTAATGTGCAAATATGTGAGAAAATCATGCGCGCACATACCGTGATTAGAGATAAAATAATAATAATTCTAACATTTATTTTAATAAGAAAATTTTCCAAATTGATGTGAAACAAAATGAAAATTACATGTATTTTTGACATATCCCATTTAATACACGTATAATTCACGTTTTTAGCCTTTTTTTTCATTGTAAATTTGATAATAAATAATATATTATTAGGAGTTTTATATCATTAGTTTATATATTATGCAAAATTTTTGAAACGTATTTTAATACCAAAAATCGTATTTAACACATCCATACTGTACAATATATTTTTTTTCCTTTCTTATTTTACTAACTATATGGTTTAAATGAAAAATAATAATAACTTTTTACTTGAATACCGCGACCAAACAAACCAATTGGTAGCAAAATATGCTCTGCTCGTGCTTCTATCTACTTGGAATTTAATCTTAGCACTACAAGTAGTGGTATTTTATATTCCATTTTGAAAAAGAGAACCAAAAAAAGGCTATTCCATCTACTACTCAAATGCCTTTGCGTTTCTCTTTCTCCTCTACTAAAACATGAAAAATTCATTTGCAACTTATCTTTTGTTACCCGCTTCCTAAGCTATACTCACAAAAAGTTACAATTCGAAACGGAGCGAAAACGAGGGCAACGATTTTCGACCCCATTAGCAAGATGAATTTTCTACTATCCATCTCGTTCGTGGTTCGATATGCTGTCGAATTCCCTTGGAGCAACGAAATATTGACCATGTTCTCCTAATATCTAGAGAGGTTTGTGAACCTTGTTTGGTACTATTGAGAGCACGATTATTCATAGGTTGTTTTCTTGTTTTCGTTTTTCGGTTTCTTTTTCCTTGTTAAACTGTACTAAAATCTCAAATTGGTATTGATTTCCCGTCGATTACATCCCGTCTTTCAAACAAAAAGAAGATTGTCTCGATTTATTTATTCCGGAAAACAAAAATTAGAAATAGTTTTCCGAAGGTTAACCAAACGGGATGTATGGTGTGCACCGGTTGCTACTTGGTACACAATCACATGCTAACGGCATTAAAACTGGAAGAACTTCCTTTAGGGAAGCGAATATCGACATCAACATGGTGATCATCTTAGCAGCTCTGCTATGCGCGCTTATATGCGCCGTTGGCTTGAACTCGATCGTACGGTGTGTGTTGAGATTTAGGCGGAGGCTCAGTTCCGAGCCATCAGATCAGGAGGCAGTTGACCGTACCCCACCTAAGGGAATCAGGAAAACCGTGTTGCATCAGATCCCAGTGACCGTGTACGGCTCGGGGGTGAAGATTTTAGTGGCGAGCTGTGCGATATGCTTGAACGAGTTCGTGGACGGAGAGCTGGTAAAAGTGTTGCCAAATTGTTACCATGGTTTTCATGTTAGGTGCATAGACATGTGGTTGGTGTCTCATTTGTCTTGTCCCATGTGTCGGAGGCCGTTGCTTGATCCCCCCATGGCACCAACCGTGGCAGAAGTTGAGTAATGAGTTCGCTGATACGTATTTACGTATGTGCATACGGTGTTGATTCAGATTCGACTGGTCTTTTTCTTCTGGCAGTGGCGAATAAAAAAGCTAGAATGTTTTATAAAGTGATGATTAGGTGTTGTGTCGCATGTTTTTCAGTAGACTCCAAATGGAAATCATGATATCCGATTATGTTTCTGTTAACGAGGTTTTTGTACAAACACAAGGCAAAATTTTAAATGATGCTACAAGAAGTTGCGATGCCGAGAAATTTCAATAAACCCCCTCTTTCATCGAGCGAGTATTGAATCTTACTATCTAGGACTACGAAAGTAGTTAGTATGGGTAAAATATGGCGATGAAATCCAAAATACGGGCCTTGATTGTCCATCCGCTGATCACTGCTTTGATATTCAAGACTTGTTTGGTTGGCAGCTTTTAAGTGCAAGTTTTTTCTTTCTTTTTTTTCCAGTTAGTTTGTAACTGACTGTTCAAAATTTCGACCGAGTCTTTTGCTATTATGACCTTAAAAGCTTTTTGATTTGATGCATCTAAGTTTTCCCAAAAAATCCAAAAAAAAATCATTTTTTTACTCAAAAGCCGCAATGAAAAAAACACGCAATCCCAAGTTGTACCCAAATATGAACTAAAATAGAATTAACTGAAAAGCCATTTTGAAAAACTAGTCACGAAATTATCCCTTATGCCCACTACTCCAGTTTTGGTGCCAAGATTCTTGATATAGTTCTTGGCACAGCACTTAAAAAAGGAAAAGGAATCATTCGAGAAGTCTTCGATTTTCATTAACGAGTAGATGACTAATAAGAGAAGCGAAATCAGCCACAAAAACATAATAGTTCATTTTATTGCCACACCAAAAGTTACTCAAACAAAAGTGCTTCTGCATACATAAGAAAAGTTCAAACACGAAAGAGTGTGCCCTCTTTTTATATTCTTTCACTTGGATAACTCAGCAGAGAGGTTATTAGCCAAACAGGCGATAGTAGTCGAGGACAGTCCCCGAGTCCCTCCAAGATACCATTTCTTGATCATCTCGACCACGTTCTTGTTCTCCACTTGGGTTTTCGATTCCTCTTTTCCCTCGGTAGTAAACGCAATCTGTAAAAACAAATTAGAAGAATAAGTTTCGTATAAGCATGATAGCAATATTTTCAAGAACCAGACAACATTCAAGGCATAAAAAATGTGTCGATTACGAATCAGGGGAACACATATACGAAAACGGGCTTACCTCTGCAGTGCCTGAGGTGGCTGGGAAATGGAACGTTACGACAGAGTCTTTCTTGAAATATTTAGACTGGAAGAACTCGACGAGTTTCTCCAATGCCTCCTCCTCTTCCTCTTCGTACTTATCGTCTGCAGCCAAACGATCCCTAACAGCACTCTCTAGTTGAACTCCGTATTGTGAGCCCTTGATCTCCTTGATCACTACTACTCTCAAGAACTTGTCTACCGGAGCTGCATACGAAAAACCCAATTGCTTTAGCATAAATTTCTAAACCAAAACAGCAATTCTTTTGCATTTTCCACGAAATATTAGAAGATATAGGAAAAACACGGCGAGATCCTTAACAAAAAAGACAATTTACCAGAAATTATGGCATCGAAGAATTCATCATCCTCGGCAAGCTCATTTCCGGATTTGCCCTTCCATTTCTGCAAATGCCCAATGATTTCGGGGTCCAAGTAAACGCCAATAGCGGTGAACTTGATCTGGAGAAAGTGGATCTCAATGTCTGTAATTCCTGTGAAAAACCACAAACCCGTAATTTTAAGCATCAAAATTATATTCAAGGCCGATACCACTCCCAAGGACAATCGAGCTAGAAGCATCCATTGCATACTAAGAGTTGGAGTTGGAGAAAAAATTAAAAAATTAAAAAATAAAAGTTGCCTCTGCTAATAATTTGAGCTTGATAATTTAATATGGAATCAGAACCTAGCTCATGGGTTCACCCTCTGAGACCGGTCAGCACAGCTTGGAACAAAAAAAATCAATTTCTGAAACAAAATATTCCAATCACCTAGTTTAAAAATTCATCGATATTAGTTCCTTGCACCGCCAATCTAGAAATTACACAATCGAATTTCGATGAATGGCACATGTGTATACAGTACATGTACTAGCCCATGTATTACGCATTCGTTTCAAGCATCGAATAATGTAGCTTCCAAATAGCGTAAAAACTAAAGCTCATGATCAGTGCTTTTCATACGAATCAAGTTATGACATTGTTACGCAGTGAAATTAGCAACAAATAGACATATGGGTTACGCTGATCGAATGATATTAAGTTTGCTTATTAAATTTTACAGATGACTAACCCATCAATTGCTATATATATGGTGGTTAATAAAATTATTAGCATCTATTTACAATAATGTACTGAAACTATACAAGCATCGATTTTGATCAAATCATGTATAAAAAAAATCAATATATAACTACTTAGGTCGACGAATAACTCGTGTACACAAGTTTTTGTATGTAAAAAGCACATTTTGGTTAAATTTAGTCTCTAAAAATTACTTACCATGACCCAAAAGAGATAAATTCTTGGTGGTGGTAACTTGAGGAGGAAAAGGGATTTCATCAACCATCACTATCTCTGTACCCACTGCAAATTCATCACAAACAATTTCCATTAGTCCACCACAAACAAAAACAAATAAATAAATAAATTACATGTTATGAGTAAAAATATGTATAATTTTATATACAGAGGGAGCATTTACTGGGAAATTTTTGGGGCTGATGATTAGTTTGATGAGTCTTTTGACAATGAGGAGGAATTGGGGCGAAGAAGGAAATTAGTTTGATTGGGAAATTAAAATTAGCTGATATTTAATGGCACTTTATTCTTACCAACTTGTGAAAATTCTCATGTTTGATATATAGCTTGAGCTACCCCTCTGTCCACCTGCCAGTCAAGGCTTGGCATTAGTAATTAATTATTTCTATGTACTTTAAATTTTTAAGATTTTGAAAGCATAATATTATCCTTCCACTAATAATAGTGTCACTATGTATTTTGACATGTCGAAAGAAGGCTATTCATTTTTATTTTAGGAAAACCAACTCAGTATAAGAATTATTTTACAAAACTGTAAAAGAATGTTTTTTGTATGAAATTAATATATTTTAAGAATAAATTAATATAAATTGAGGATATTTTATTATAATTCTTTTTTTAAAAAAATACTATAAGTTGATAATTATTTATCTTAAAATCATGGTAATTCCTTAAAATTGCAATGAAAAATTTTTGTATTGAGAGGATTTCCCTATTTTAGAATATTGAATTATTACAAAACTAAATTCATTATCTAAAATGACACTAATATTCACTAGAGACAGAATATGAAGAAAATTGATAATATATATATATATATATATATATGATTATTATGATTGCTTTTAAGTTTTGAAAATTTATAATTTGGACAAAAAAGGGAGTATCTAGAGTATTATTTGTGGATGGTGAAATGGTTCAATTCAATTGATCGTATATTCTTGATCTTGTTTTATTTTAAGAAACCAATACACATCCAAATCGGAAAATGTTCATGTAACGGCAAAAGTCAGATATTAGCTTTTCAATATAGTTCATTGCATATTGTCATTTACATACTGTCCTTAACATATGTATGAATGTATGAATAATAAGTCTATAAAATTACTTGCTGAGATTGTTTTATATGGGCGAATTATATTAATGGTACCCATTATTTCAATTTAGATCCCGAACAATCCCAAAATTGAGCAAAAAAGATGGTTATAGTCCCCAAATTTTAGAAGGGTCTGGTTTGAGCCCCTTTTTCATAGTATTTCCCGGATACTAAAAATCGAAAAGGGGAGGGTTGCATAGCAGTGGTGATGGACAGCATCTGTCCGACTCATCCAGACTACTGAATTTCGAATCATCAGCTGAAATTAAATGTTTAAATTTTTTTAAAAAAAATTAAATGACAAAAAAAATATGTAATCTTGGTTGCTTATTAGAAAATTTAAGACCTCTATGCATTGCGCTGGGCAGGTACTACCTCCCGGTTCCCTTAAAAATATAGGATGGTCAAAATGAGAAATTATATCAACATAAATAATTCCGAGAAAGACTAATTCACTTCTGAGTAAACTACGCTCGGGTTGCTTATGATTTATTGACTTTGTATGATTTATTATTCAATAAAAAATAGCAACTGCGTTTTTTGTTTTTTTTTTTTTTTTGGTGGGGAGGAATTTTGTATACGAACACAATTGGAGTGGCACTAGCCATATTAGGGGGTGTTTTGGAAGCCCACGTGTTTCCTTTCTTTAGCAACCGCACATCTTACCAAACATTTCCAATGTGACTTTGTGCAACCACCTAATTACATGTGCGTTATTAATAAGAGGAAGAATAATTGTCAAATTTTTCATTACATACACCCTTTAAATTTTGATACATGAAAACAAATTATGCATTTGTGTCCTTCATTATTTTAAAAAAAATTTGTGGTTGTGTATGGGTTCCAACTCCTTTTAAGATATGGTGTAAAACTTTTCTCCTTTCTATTTTCTTAAATGGGAAATTAAGTAAAGAAATATTTCACAACAGTATTTTTATTTTTAAAAAAATTAAAAAAATACTATGATAAATTTCTTTGAAAATTTTTTTATTCACAATATCTCCATTAAAAAATAATTTTTTTAACACCAAAATAAAACAAATACATCAATATATTGAAA
>MKEJ01026881.1:220-16689 GCA_001753735.1 Embelia ribes
TATTTTTAATCCGATCCGAGGCCCGGTGCTAGATGAAAATGAAGCTCTTAATATGTTATATAATTTCTCAAGACCTCCCTCTCTTTCCTTATTTCAAAAATTTGGGGAAAAAGTAACACCAAATAGTACATTTTATGCCACTTGAAGTATGTTAAAAAGCTGCTAGTTAGATTGATCGATCTGAATTTTTGGATTGATCTAAGAGCTCCTGTATCGATCGGATCCACTGGAATTTTGGGTCCAAACATCTTGGGCTGAAAACTTCCAAAAATATTCGGAATCGCTCATAGACCCTAATAGACGTGTCCGACAACTTTTGGAAATACGTTTGAGTGCCTAAAGCTCAATCTACGCTTCTTAATACATCTACCGATTAACCCCGTCTGCAACTCCATTTCTATACTAAACGATGTTATATCCACGCCATGAGACTATGCCTATCACCCTACGTTTATACACATACTCCATGCACATTACTTAATGATAATATTATAATTCAACGCGAAAGAGTATTATTTAAAACTAAAAATTTTAACCGAATTTCCTGGACGTTACAAATGTACTATGTATGACTTGTTTTTATATATGACTTATTGATTAATATATTTGTAGAATGTGTTTTGAGTTCTGAATTTGTACTGGAGTTTAAAATCTGTAAGGTTAATAACCTATCCAGATAATTTAATAATAAAATCAAAACAATTGCAAGGTTAACATGCTATATTTGATACAATTTCAGATAAGATAGGGCTATCTTGCCCCTTGTGTGTTGTTTGGATTTCATATTGAAATTTTGAGTGAAGAAATCCCCTTAAAAGGTTCAAGCATATGCCATTTGACACGTAACAAATGTTGATTGTAGCAACTTCAATAATAGTATTGATTGATCTTGTAGATCCGGAGTCGCAATTCCTTCTATGTGAGGTATGTTGTTTGGCTAGTGGAAACGACATTTATGGTAGGTTTCTGAGGCAATTCTTGTAGAAAAAGTACATCTCAAGGTAATTTTCTATTTCTCTAAAAGTTGTTCTTTATGTTGCATTAATCCAAAGAAGGGAAAGGAAAATAAATGTACAAAATATGACCTGTTTTGTTGCAATTGGCTCTTATTGGCAGACTTTTTTTGTTTCTTTATTCTTTTTAAGAGTAAGGTCGAGATCATATATTGGTAGGCATTTCTCCAACTGATTATGGCAGCAAGTCTTTTTTTTTTCTTTTAATAAAAAAGGTAGGAATATAGAATTGTGTAACACTTTTATCCATGTTTCTACATCCGTAAGAACACATTTTATACGTCATAGTGTACTCTTATATAAGAATTTACATATAATAGCACCAGAATTGTTAATTGTGTCTCTACCTTCTTGAAATTAATCTTTTTAAGTACAACAATACATGTAAGGTTAAACATATTATAGCCTTTAATTATAGAAACTCGGAATGAAAGAGTAGGGTGACATACATCAAGGGACAACCAATAAGTTATCTGATATGTCTATTTTGCTTAATGAGAATTGTTAGGACTCTCAATTGCGATGTTAATCTATGTCATTTTCCAGTGAAATTTAGTTGTTGGCTGTAGAAAATACAAAATTAGTTGAAGACCTTTTCTTTTTATCCAAATTTATACGTCAATTGCTATGTGAGTCCTTATCCTTTTCCAATGAGTTATCTAATACACCTATTTTGCTTATTGAGGTTGCTTTCATGGGGACGAATTTGTGACCCAACATCACATCCTTAATGATATTTATATGAATCTTTTTTATGTCTAATATTGGCATTGATGGTCTAATTTTAGGACAGAGCCTTGGGGGCATGTCCAAGGGTAAGAAGTGCATGAATGAAAGTGAACCAGTTTAAACAAAATGACGTAGAGGCAACAAATCAGATGCAAAAATGATGTGAATAGAGAAAACTGTGATAAACAAGTGAAAGAGATAGAGGAGTGATACGCATATGTTAATATACATCCTAACTTACAGAATATAAAAAAATAATGGTCACCCTACAATATAGGAAATGCAGAGTCACCTCTTAACCAAGGAGAAATCAACATACCCTAAAAAAGTATGCTTATTGTATGCAAGGGTGCTTTCATTGAATATATATATGGAATGAGATCTTCTAGACATATATTATTTGCTTTCAAGATTTAAGCAAAATATCATGAAAAATGACTTCGTGATTGGTAATTAAGGTGCACATATAGAGTTATACCTTAGTTTGAAAATATATTATATAGTCAATTTTACCAACTTCAAAATTTTAGAGTGCTTCTTTATTTTCTTTTTTCTTTCTAGTTTGTTGGGTTCGATATCCAAATTAATTATAAAATTGTTCCCTTTTATAATCTGACTCACATATACTTTAAACTAGATACACCTTAACCAATGTTTTTTTTTCTATTTTGTTTTTTTCTTTTTTCTAATTATAAGCTGCAACTTCCTTCTAGGCCACATAAAATCATGTGAAAATTTTTTCGAATACTATCAATAAATCTTTTTTGGGGTCAATATTTTCAAAGGAAAAAAGCATAATTAGATTCGTAGTCACTTGCTTATACTATTTTATTATATTTGGACAAATTTTAATAAAAAATGCGATGAAAATATAAAGTTCTGTTTTAGTAAAATGAAAAAAAAAAAAATCAAACGCAACTATAAAAGAGCCTTGGAGGAAGAAGAAGTAAAAAAGGCATTCAGAGCCCCCAACGAGGCTCGGACCAGTAGGCTCCGCATTACGAAGACGTCCTTGTTCCAACTAGGACATGATGCTAAGTATCATTTGCATGTAGCAATGGAAAAATGTTTATACAATATAAAATTTACAACAACACTTAATATATCTTAATTATTTTTTCAACCGAACGAGGGGCAGGTCTGTAAGTCCGTCCCTACTTCATTTATGATATGTATATTAGACATGAATATTATCACACTGCTGTCTCTAATCACAAAATAACTATCCTACGAATAGTGTCAATTGAACCTACTAGTGCTAGTCTGGTAGGCCAAAACCAAATCCCATAGTAGGTTATGATTCGTTTCACCTCTCCCATCTATGGCCTCCATCAATCCCCCCCTCCCCCCCAAAAAAAAGGATTGTATTTTTATGTGGAACCACATATCGTAAATTAGATTTAGTTCTCATAAATGTATGGAGTACATTTCTTTGAAATCAATCTCAATCACTTATTTTTTTTGTCTAGTAGGCCAAAACCAGATTCGAGTATGTTATGGTTCGGTTCACCTCTCTCCGTCTATGGCCCCCATCATAGAAAAAAAAGGGCTGTGTCTATGGCCCCCATCATAGAAAAAAAAGGACTGTGTTTGTATGTGATACAACATCCCATAAATGAGCTCGTGTTCTAATAAACGCAAACATTTCTTTGTAATCAATTACAATTACATTATCTTATTTATTTTCTCCTTTTTCTTTTCTTTAGGATCCATTTGTTTTTATACTTGAAATAAAAGGTGGTGCATCATTTTTTTTTTCTCTGAAAAGAAAAAAATGTAAAAGAGTAAAATTTCTCATACTCACTTGTGTCAGTTCCTTGTGTACATTTATATATAAAATTTACACTTATTGTTTTAAGCCCCAATACCAGTACACAAATCGTAACATAAATTCAATTCAAATACAGATTGAATTCACAGCTTGCAGGTCCATGATTTCAACTACAGTAATTCCACAATTTTGGCCTTATCTTTCATTGGTTGATCATGATCTTTTACATGCCCCTCAAACATACAGGTAATGAAATCACCCGTAGCTTGTCACGTAAATGATTGAACCGAGGAGAAGAAAGTGGCTTAGTGAAGGTGTCCGCAATCTGATGCAATAAAATTGTTAGAATTAAATGGAGCAAATTGAATAATCTATTTAATTCACATCTATATGAGGTAATAGAAATATCCGCATAAAAGGATATTGGATGGATCGAACGTCTTGAATTACGAACTCACAATCACGGTCTGATTTGTTTCCCACGCGATACACAACAACTATCAGAGTCGTCTACTACTTTGCACACCTTCCAAGTCCCTAGGATTTTTAATGGTGATCTAAAAAAGAATCAGGGAGAGATTTACTTATATCTATATTTCTGTGTCTCTAAAATGAATAAGGAGAGTCATATATATATGGATATGGAAAATCTTTTATCCTAATTTAAATATGATTATATACCATATTTAAGTTTTCCAAGTCAATCTTGGAATATTTTTATATTTATCACATAGATAAATTATATATATAAAAATCAATATATTGATATATATTGTCATGTGGATAATTATAATGCAACAGGGAATAATATTATTATTTTTTAATTGAAACTGGAAGCATAATGTTTGGACAGCTATTGTGGTCGAGACGGATTCGTTAGATGCCCTCGTTGCTATTAAGGAGCTTGAAATTCAACACCCATATTATAATCTTATTGCATAAATTAATCATTTGCGAGATCGACCAAGGAGTTGTTCACTTTGTTGATTCATTTGGAAGATAATCGGTGTAGAGATTGGTTTACCAAGTTTCAAAATCATAATATTGTTGGAATTGTCGAACTTATGGAACACTTGCGGGTGTTCTATCACTACCAGCTTTGGATGGATGCCCTAATGACGTGTTTTGATTTGCTTTCCTTTGTTTATTTTAAAATTAAGTTATAAAAATTATTTTACAAATCGTACTAATAATTATTGGGAATATTTTTGAATTGTGTAGCCTCAATTGGTGGGGTTGAAGGGGGGTGGAGTGAAAGAGCCGTCACTGCTGCCACTCACGTTTTTCATTTCTATATATCTTCCATTACACTACAAAAAGTACAACGTCTTTCCATTATATCCCCAATTTTTTTAATTATATATATACATATGCGGTTGAATCACACTAATGGTCCCCCACAGTTCGGTCGAAATTTCTATCCGGTCCTCATAATTTTGGTTAAGATACTAATAGTCCTCAAACTTTAGAACCTGTGGATTTGGTCCCCAAGTTTTTATAAGGTGTTGGACATCTTCCCATTCTTTGTATTTTACTTAGTTTAGAAATCACTTTTGCAGTAACAATATGAGACAAAACTAAAATAATTGATTATAAAAAAACAAACTTACTTTGGATAAGATCACACCCGAGTCAATTGATCTTATTTTCACTATTCAAGACGTCAATTATTCCAAACTTGGGAATTATTAGTTTTGCAATTGAAATTATAGAGTGACTAAATGAAATTTTTGTAGAAACTATAGAGATCATTGCTGTATTTAAGCCTAAATATTCTGTTGCATCTATGAGTACTAGCTAGCACTCTCAAGGTTTTAAATATCCTATCTTACCGTAACCAAATGCCAAACGTTGTATGCCAACGCCGCCATTGTCATTATAACTATTTGTTAAAAAAAAAAAATCAGAAAGATAAAAAAATTCATCTCCAATTTTTATTTCGGTTATAATACCACTGTTATAATCTAAAATCATTATATCTTACCGTTACGCTAGCTAAAAAATGTCATATACACCTTTTTTAGGTACAATATAAACAATACCCATACCTTAACATATAACCGTGACCAATTTGTCCCTTTCTCCAAGCTCTCTCTCTCCCCACTATAAAAACCCAGCTATCTTCTTTCTCATCCTCTCCCAACAAAGGTTGAACATAAATTTGAAAACCCATTTGAGGAACTGAAAATGGGTTCACTAAAAAATAGCTCCATCACTAATTTCTATACCCTGTATCTGTTTATTTTTGTAATTCTTGTGGAAATTGGTCTTTATTCCGCTTCTAAGGTATAATGATTAAATCTTGTTACAAGGGTTCTTTCTTCCCCCAATTTTTATGAGAAACATTTTTTACAATTATGTATTGACTGTTATTAGATAATATTAAGTGTGTTGTTGTGTATCCGTACAGATGTTTGTATAGTTTCTGTTCTGTATGTATACAATTACTTTTCTTACAGTGAATTTATGTTATATGTATATATGCAGGTGTATGTGGTATATATGGGTAGTAATGATCCAGATGACCCAGATAAGGTTTTGAGCCAACATCACCAAATGCTTACTGATATTCATAATGGAAGGTTATTCCATGACCTTTCTATTTATTTGTTAAAATTGCTTTATAATTCCTTTGTAAACAATGATTAAAGATGGGTATTGATTTGTCCTATTAATGATATTTGTATAAATACAGTGTAGAAAAGGCTAGAGAATCCCATGTGTACAGCTATAGACATGGGTTCAGAGGATTTGCAGCTAAATTAACTCAGGACCAAGCCTATGAAATTGCTGGTATGTTTTTCTCCTATATCATTTCTTTGGGCAAAATAATGAAACATTAAAAAAGTAATGATATACTTATAGAAAATCATTCTTTGCGTGTACATTGTTCTTTTCTTGAAAATAGGATCAAGATATAGGATATAGCCACGTAGGTATTATACATAATTATTAGTATGTGAATCATTTTCCAATAAAAGATTACCATCGCTATCTTTTTTCTTGTTACTAATTTCAATCTATTTGTTTGTTATTTTTATTAATTTTTTTATTTTTTATTTTTGGTGGCAGAGATGCCTGGAGTGGTATCAGTGTTTCCAAATAGGAAGAGAAAACTACATACAACTCACTCTTGGGATTTTATGGGATTAGTGGGTGAAGAAACAATGGAGATTCCTGGTTATTCAACAAAGAACCAAGTTAATGTTGTTATCGGTTTTATTGATACAGGTTAGTTACCTTTCATTTTCCAAGACAATATACCAGTAATTAATGAATGCAACAATAATTAATTCTGGTATACAAACACCTACTAACTCCATCCCTATTTGATACTATGTTGACTATCTATTTTTCTATTCAGAGTAGTTTCTCACGAGATTCACCCTTTCATTTATTAGTTCCAAAGTTGAAATATCACTTTTTATGGCTCTTCCAAGGATCAGGATTAGAAAATTTAACACACATCGTACAAACGAGCTGAGCCAAGCTTTAAGTGATGCTTTACTAGGCCTTAAATCAGCTTGCTTGCTAAACGAGCTCTAACGTAATGTTTAAGTTGACCCTTTTTTCAAATGAAAGGATCTTGAGTTAAGATGGGCTTTCCCTAACTCATTTATCGAACAAGTCGGTGTTTTTGTCATGGCCTATTTCTGTTTGATTATGAAAAAAATTAAGACATAAAACCGAGCTCTTGAAGACAATCCTTGTGTTCATTTACAAAATTTTTATATGATGGAGCACAAATTAGGTACCCTTCATTTATTAGTTCAATGATATCTTGGCTATTCCTGGGACTAATACTAAAAAACACTGAGAACATTTATGGGTCTGTAGCTTGTTCTATGCTCTGTGGATAAAGAGTTCATTTATGAACGCTTTGAAGAGGCATAATTGTTAAGAAAGTAACAAAACAGTCCCTTTATTTACTTGTTTTGCCAATGAGAAATTTTCAGTTGTTCCATGGATAATATTCCGAGCCCTTAGCAACAATGCATCTGATAGGAACCACAATGATAGTGGAATAACAATTCATAAATGTTAACGCATAATTATGGGTTTCGGTAGATGTGTGGTTGCTAAGGCCTTGAATTATTCTCCGTGGATCAACGAAAGTTTTTCTTTACCTAAAGTCTTTGAGGTAGAGATTAAAGAGAGTTTTTACCATGATTATGAACATGGGTTATGAAATTTGCAGTCATGAGTGTTAGAATTTATAGAAATGATTGTGCAATTGCATTTTCTCATTATGGTCCCTTTTCATTTACAATGCTTTCTCCTTTACCCCTTTTTAAGCTTTTTCTGTTGGCAAGTGTTTGACAAATTTTACAAACTTGCACAACCTGTAAAGCCTCACCACAACTTGTTTGGTTATTACTTTTTGAACTCAAGGTTTTTCTATTTTTTTGCTTATAAAATGGTGTGTATTTGGCTGTTCAATTTTTAAGCTAAGTTTTTTATTAATATTTTGACCTTAAAAAGTTAGAAGTTTTAAGCTAAATGCTCTAACTTTTTTGCTTAAAAGCTGCAATCAAACAAACACTTGCAAAAAACTTTATTGGTTTTTGTGGAAAATTTTCTCACTCCTCTCTCGCTCACTCAGGAATTTGGCCTGAATCCCCAAGTTTTAGTGATACCCACATGCCTCCAGTTCCATCTACATGGAAGGGCAAATGCCAGGCAGGAGAAGCATTCAATTCTTCAAATTGCAACAGGCAATTTTTATTTATTCGTTTCTCTAACTCAACTTAGTAAATCCCCTTATAAACTTTAATTTATCAGACAGAAAAGTCCTAACTCTCATCCGAAATTGTCGCAATATAGGAAAATAATCGGAGCAAGGTTCTACCTAAGTGGCTATGAGTCCGAAGAAGCCCCAATCAGAACATCGTTCAGATCCCCTAGGGACAGCTCTGGCCATGGTATTCACCAAAAATACGAAAAAATTATGAGCTTTTTATTTTTACAAAGTTGTAAATTTATGGCTTTGTTTTAACCAGGTAGCCACACAGCTTCAACAGCAGCAGGCCGATACGTACCAAACATGAACTACAAAGGACTAGGGAATGGGGCAGCTAGAGGAGGTGCACCAATGGCCAGGATCGCGTCGTACAAAGCATGCTGGGACTCAGGATGCTATGACGTGGATTTACTAGCAGCGTTTGACGATGCGATTAAGGATGGAGTTCATGTTTTGTCTCTGTCCTTAGGGCCTGATTCTCCGCAGGGGGACTATTTTAGTGATGCTATATCATTGGGGTCCTTTCACGCGGTTAGCCGCGGAATTGTGGTGGTTTCTTCGGTTGGGAACGAGGGGAGTAAGGGATCTGCGACAAATCTTGCTCCTTGGTTAATTACTGTGGCTGCTGGTTCGACTGATAGGGAGTTTTCATCTGATATTGTGCTTGGAAATAAGAGTAACTACACGGTATGGCAATATGATTCTGTGTATTAAAGAGTCATAACCCTTTGCATCCCTTTGTTTCGAATGGGTAGTAATCATTTTAAGTGACTGTTAAACATCTCTAACAGTATTGCTGTAAAAAGTATTCTTAAAGCCAAAAATTTAATTCTAATGAACTGGGAAGGATTTGAAGGACAAAGCTTGGGAAGGATATCAAAGAAGTGAGTCTTAAATTTGATAGATACTTCCTTTATTGATTGGGTAATTTCAAATGGATAATTATGTGTTAATTTTTTATCAGAAAGTTGTTTTGGGATTGCCTCTAGTTGCCATACTCTAATTTGAAGCTAACCTTCTTTTGAAGCGCTTTTTCAGCATGTGATCTTATGTGTAGCATAATTGTGTGCCACATTGTTAATAGAAATTTATTCTGAAATTGCCTTGAACTCGTATGCTCTAATTTGAAGTTAAACTTTCTTTTGAAGTTCTTTTTGAGAGCATTTGGCATATCCAGAAATATAAGTACAACATTTATTATACATAGTTCCGGGGAAAATTGTTGGGCAGCCTAAACCAACCAAGATTCAAACTTTGCACATTTCCCACATTATAGAGTTTTTTTCTCAGTTGAGTCTTAATAAGAGTTGCTCGATTCTGATATTTTTAAGTGTTTCATGTTCGTATATAGGGCGAGAGCCTCAGTCTACTTCAACTGAGTTCTCCCACAAGCATCATCTCAGCTGCTAAAGCCAATGCTGGGTACTTTACTCCTTATCAATCCAGGTGAATCAGAAGGTACTCTACACTGTGATTTCAACCTAGATATATGCTTTAGTATAAAGGCTGTAAAATATTTTGTCCTCTTAAATCTCCCTACAGTTACTGTTTGGAGAGTTCTTTGAATAGTACCAAGGCCAGAGGTAGAGTGCTTGTTTGCCGACATGCTGAGAGTTCGACAGAGTCGAAGCTAGCGAAGAGCAGAACAGTTAAAGCAGCTGGTGGGGTCGGCATGATTCTTATAGACGAAGCTGATAAAGCTGTTGCTATTCCCTTTGTCATACCTGCTGCTATCGTTGGGACAAGGATAGGAAATAAAATCCTCAGTTATATTAATCGCGCAAGGTTCGTTTGTTTTTTCCTTACTGTAATCCAATGATTCAAGGACCTGTTTTCATTGGCTGCATATACAAGTTTTGAAACTCTTTTGAAGATTTTTTCGTAGCACAAAAGTATATTTAGTTCGAGATTTCTACTTTTAGCATATGTTTTTCGTGCACTCTTCTCAGAAGACCTTTAAGCATGGTTCTGAAATTTTGGTCCCCAGAGTAGTGTTTTACGGTTTAGTCTCTGAATCTTAAGTTAGCTATTATTTCATCATTAACAGGCAGCCAATGTCAAGGATTTTCTCGGCAAAGACAGTGATAGGATTTCAACCTGCACCACGAGTAGCAGCATTTTCTTCAAAAGGTCCAAACATTTTAACCCCAGAAATTCTAAAGGTATATTTCGCTGGTACTAAAATATACATTCAAGCATCATTAGGGCAAACATGCTTGTGTATTTATTTCTTATAATGCTTTGTATCTGAATCTGATTGTCTTGCCTTCTAGCCTGATATAATGGCTCCGGGACTAAATATCCTAGCAGCATGGTCTCCTGCAAATGGGAAAATGCATTCGAATATTCTCTCAGGTACTTCCATGGCCTGCCCACATGTCACAGGAATTGCAGCCTTGATCAAAGCTGTTCATCCGACTTGGTCTCCATCAGCTATAAAATCTGCTATCATGACAACCGGTAAACTACTCTAAAACTTTTAACAACGCTATGTTTACATTTGGTTATGTTCCATGAAACAGTTTCCTTGTTATGAAACCAAAAATACGTAGCAAATGTTTCCAGGGAAATTAGTTTAAAAAACACTTTTTCCAGATATAGCGCCTCACTTTTGTTAATTTAGAAAATCACCTTTGTTATCAAATTGAAAGCACCACAAATATACGTTTTCAAAATTTTCAATGGTTTATGAACCAATAGTAGTGAAAATCAGAAGCAAGACATGCATCCACATTTTTGACACAATCAAGCACTAACCTTTTAGCCCTCCTTATAATTCAAGTGAATTTCAGAGAAAGGTGCTGGGTTTTCAGAAATACTTGTTATCTACTTCCTGTTTTTCATTATCCGCAAAGTTTGAATTTTCATAGAAATTGCTGTTGATGGGAGTTCATGTAAAATCAGATTTCTCAAGAGTTCATTAAAAGATAAGTCTGAGTGCAGGAAAGAGACATCTTTTAGGATCATCTTTAATCAAAAATTTTCCTTAAAAATTGTGATTACAAAATGCAGCTACTGTGATAAAGAAGAACGGCAAACCAATCACAGTGGATCCCGAAGGAAGAAAGGGAAATGCATTTGACTATGGAGCTGGTTTTCTCAACCCGACAAGGGTATTAGACCCTGGTCTTGTCTACAACTCACAGCCAACAGATTACAAGTCCTTTCTTTGTTCAATAGGTTACAGTGAAAAGACGCTTCGTTTGATTACAAAGGACAACAGCACTTGTGACCAAGCATTCAAAACAGCAACTGCCCTAAACTATCCTTCAATAACAGTACCAAATCTAAAGGGTAGGTTCTCGGTGGTTCGAACGGTGACGAATGTTGGTGAACCAAAAAGTATCTACCAAGCTGTAATATCTTCTCCAGTGGGGGTGAATGTTACTGTGGTGCCTCAGAGATTAGTTTTTACCAAGTATGGACAGAAGATTAGATTTACCTTGAATTTTAAGGTGACAGGTCCATCTGAAGGATACTCTTTCGGATACTTGGCATGGAGAGGTACAAAATCACGGGTTTTTACACCACTGGTCATTCGTGCTGCGTCAACGAATTTGGGGTTAATCAGGTAGTGGGTCCCCCAATATAGAAATTTTTTGCAAGATTATGGGTATATAATTCAGTAATAGAAATATTTGCAAAATGGAAGCAGTGACAACATCAAACAACTCTATAATGCAGCTTTAAGGGCTTTTCTTTGAAGTGGCAAGCAAGAGAGTCAATGTATTTATAGCACTCGCTTATGAGGAGATAGAAATTAAATTGACTTACCTTTCTTCCTCTTTTGCTGAATGATTTTCCTTGTTAATACTAAGTAAATTATTAGATTAGTCTTTTGTAGTTTTTAGTGGGGTGCAGTTCCACTACACCAGAAAGCTGGTAAAGCATTTAGATATCACCACCATCTTAGGAATGAAGTTAAAAAAATTATATAAAATAATCTTTTTCATAACTTTATGAACTTAATGCCTCAGACGGCATTGCATTCTCATGTAAATGTTCCTGTCCCTGACTTGATATGAAAGACAGCTTAAATGGCGGAACATAGGGAACCATCATCAAACCAGAAACAATCGCACGATAGCCTGAACCATAGGCCTTATCCCCTGCTAAAGGATGCAAAAAAGCCAAAACCAAAAGCCAATTGTTGCACGCTAATGCTACTTTTGGCCCAAGGGTTTCTCATTGGACAAAAGGTGGCAGAAATGAAAATATGCTTCTTACATGCATACTTTCTGCGGAGGAACATTATTTTCCTCGTTAACTTCGCTAAAAGTCATTTCAAGATGTTGAAAACATTTCCCAAGGTTACTTACAAAAGTAGATGTAGAACTAACCTCTTTCTGTAAATAACTTGATAAGAACAAACTCACACAAGCATATTCACGCATATATTAAGTATCAACTTATCGATCAAGTCTCTCAAGGCTTCAACTGCAGCTCTAAAGGATCAATGAGCCCTTCCAACACAAGAAGCTCGTCTAGAAGTGCAAGTTTCTCCTCTTCTAGTGCTTTAACCTCATTTTTGACATCTGACAACTCTTTTCCGATCCCACAGCTTTCTTCCTCGAGCAACAGGTACTTCTTCCTCAGTGCCCGATACTCGTTTCCCAATGAGTCCAAGGGTGAAATCTCTGGTGGTTGAGATATGGCCACAGCCCTGTTCTTTGTCACTTTTTTGGATCCTTTATTCCCTGCGTTAGTTGGCAGAGGCAATGGTTCTTGAAACCCTTTAACGTTGAGGTCATATTGAGAGATAATGGTCTTCTTTTTTCGTGACTTAGAAACTGAAGGTTCATGAGGTGGCAACATACCAGGACTTAGCATCTCTCACAAACTGCAGATAACACTGCAGAAGAGACGATAGAGAGATATTAGAACAGATGCATGAAGAACATTTAGGATAACCCAAAGAAATATCGGAAACTAAACTAGAATGATGTTCGTGATAATTGAAGTATATGAGAATGCTACCATAAGCATTCTAGGAAGCCATGTACTTCATTAGAGAGATAACCTGACATAGCAAGGAAACAATACATGGAGAAAGTAGACAACAGAGGCTAGACATGAAAACATGGAGACTGCCAAACATTTATACTATGTTTGGTAAGAAGATTGGTCACAAGAAACAGTGACTAAAAGAAACTGTTCACGTAGATAGCGCAACATATTAGTGGTTGTAAACTTGTAAACAAGGAGACAGCCCTCAATTGGAAAACCTTTAACTTTTAGCAACTTATAGTTGCATTTTGTTATGGTTCAGAAGCTATTTCCAGATTCTAACTACATAAGGTTGCTGAAAAAGCACTTGACAGGTTTTCCCGCAAACAGCTTATAAAAATGGTCTGTGAGACATGCTACCATTCGAGGCTGACAGAAATTTTTTTTCAATGGTCCCAAAAACACTTTTCCTTTAGAAATTGAAATAGCAAAAAGACAGTACCTTTTGAAACCTCTACTGTTTCGGCCCCAAAACATGTGAAATTGAACAAAACCAAGCACCCAATTTTTAGGTGGAGAAAACTCATCCATTGAAACTCTAAGTAGCCATTACTAGTACCATCAAAAGGGCTCTCTCTTCCAATTATTAGAAGTTAATACACGTTAAATGATGTCATACAATCTCACAGGATGGTATCAGAAAGGCAAAAGCCAAGTTAATACACCTCATGCCCAACTAAAAAAGTTCGTCTGCACTTGCATGGCCAAAAAATATGCCAAAAATGAGGGAACTCCCACCACTCACTCTATTGGGCCATCTATCCTTAATTTTAGGGATTAAATTTTAGCTTACATTACTTTATCTAAAACTATTCAGTCCCCTAAAAGCTAAGGAGTTTGCTACAGTGAGCGGTGAGCCCCTTGAACTAGGGGACAACAGTTCATACCAATTACTATTTTTTAGTTTAGAGGGTCTGGTGTTGGACATCCCCTATATTCCAATATCTATTTTGCGATTACAATTTAGGAAATGCGAATGTTACTGGTGGACGGAGTTCCTCAAGGGTGCTTTTTAAAGAAAATACATAATATAATGTTTCTACCCTAAAATATTAAAATTTTTAAGGTGACATGATAGAACAAAATTTAACAATACACAATCGGATTCAAACACACACTGGAATGATTTCGTTAAACCTTTTACGTACACACATCTTAGAAGACTAGATCAAACACAAACAAGCTTTGAACAAATTCTTCAACATCAACCAAAAAAAAAAAAAAAGTCACCACCCAGTGATGGCAAAAACAAAATTAAGACATTCTCATACGATTCCAGATATATCATTCAAAGGCCACAATTTTCACAAAATAAGAACCCTAAACTACTCCTAGGACCAGAAAAGTGAATTGACAAAATTATTAAACAGTAAAAATCAGAATCTGATACTAGGAAAACAGTTTAATTTGTAATTGTTAGTACAATGCATACCTACAACAGTAGACGAGGCTGTGAATAGCTGCAAATCCAATCGTGTGTTATCACCAGTTTATGTATATATGTATGTACTCATCTGGTTTGGTTCTCACATTAGTTTTGGTTTGGTTCCTGTTCTAAAAATTATAGCACCGAAGGATTCGGTTCAGTTTCTGGTTCCTAATGTTTTAAAGCCAAAATCGAACTGGAACCAACTGAACTGGAACCGCAATCCATAAGAAACCGGGTATATATAGTTATAAATTATGTATATAAATATTGATAATTGCAAAATGTACATATGTTTCAATCTAATCATCCAATATCCAAACTTTGGTTTTAGAAACGAATATTTTCAGCAGATTGTCACAACAATTGGGTTCAATTAGAAGATTTTTATTCTATCTTCCTAATTTGTATCAATTTGTAATAAATCATCACTTAGTTGGTTGACAAGGGTATGATAAATATTTTCATATTGGTCTCAGTTCTAACACAGAACCATAACCGATCCACCAGGACCAGAACCGATCCCGAACCAGTGATTCTGGTTCCTTTTGTTCTGGGCCATTATTGGTTCGGCTCTAGTTATAATATTTCAAAACCGGTGGAGATAGGTTCGGTTCCATTCCAAGCCAAAAACCGACCTAAACCAATTCGTGTACATCCCTAATTATAACTACATAAGAATCTTTTTCTTTCAGTGTAAGAAATATAGAGGATATATTTTCAAATAATGATTATAAGTATCATAGTCAGATAAAACTTAAAAATATATTTTTTTTTATATTGAATATACTCAATTCGTCCATAAATAATTGATATAGTCAATCTAAGACACAGTTTTATGTAAAGCCAAAAGTAACTATCCAAATTTTCAATTTGCATTCAAAAAACTAAATCTACCCTTATTTATTTTTGTCTTATTCTTCTCTTAGTAATCCGAGGGTTTATAGTGTAAGTATATTAAATTTGTAATTATTGCAATTACCAAAAATAGAAAGTGATCAAATATTTTTGGAAAGCCCAAAAAAAATGTATCAACAATTTATATACGGATCGAGTAATGAAAAGTGATTGCCAACAGTTGTCACGGACCGACACTTATTCTCCTCCAAGACATGGATCGTACAGGGTTTGGACATTCCGAGACTTTCCGGAATATCCTCAAACAGATCAGATCTAGAAACTTCCGGACTTTTCTCGTATTCTTGCATATTCTTGTACATTCTAAATTTATATGGAATGTTCTAGATTTGTATACAATAGTATGGAATATAGTGAAATTGCATAAAGGATTCTAGGAAGATTGTGGTTGTGAAAATCCTAGAATGTCCTAGGAATATCCTAAAACATTCTAAGTGGGTTCTAGTTAAGGGAAGATCTCTCTTTGGGCCATAAAAGTGGGGAAGACTGGTTCAATTGTATCATCCAACATTTGTGAGTGAATACTGTTGTCAGAAGCTTTAAAGTAGTGAAGTTGTTGCTCCTGAGTTTGCGATAGATTTATGTCACCTTTTTTTTTACATAATATTTAGAAAGACAAAATGAGTATCTATAATAATTTCTTAATATAATTTGAAGAATATGTTGTATTCAATTATTAGAATAAAAGGTGAAACACAAAATAAATCAAATGAAATATAATGTTGAATTATGTATACTAATGATACCAGACGAGACCACAGTATGACCGTGTCTCCTTAAACTCAAATTTGCTCGCCACCAATTTGCTTTTGCCCTGCACCGGCAATAAGTTCCCTAGGTACATCTGCTCTCACGACTCGAAGG
>MKEJ01026890.1:0-13805 GCA_001753735.1 Embelia ribes
TCAAAGGATTAAATTTCTTATAATAGAAATTTTCAGAGGATTGTACTTCATCAAAAATACAATTAAACTGTTTCTTCGATTTTTCTGTCTTATTTATTTAGACCAGGGATTTTGTGAGGTTACACTATTACAAAACTATAATTATTTTAATTGATAATTTTGAACAAAAAAAGGGTAAAAATGTATTTAACAAACTATACATGTCATCACTTATTCAATATCTCGTATTATATCCCAATTTTAAAATTATGCTCGAGATAATTATGACAATAATATCTATAATTTCAATAGTAATTCTTTTTTGTTCCATAATTTCACTTATAACAGTAATTGTTCTATATGATTGAAATTTTGACAAATTTGGTCCTAAAGTTTAAGAAAAATTGTATATTTAGTATCGTTTATAATTTTTCTCAGATTTTGAATCATACAATACTCAAAATAAGAGAAAATATTAGCATTAAACATCATAAAAATATTAAATTACACCAAAATAAATAACATATTAGTAATTTTATATATTTTCATCATTTTCAAATTACTTTGATACTTAAATACTCTTCAAATTCTTACACCTACATTACTTATACCTTTAAGTGTAACTAAGTAACAATTATCAGATATTACGTCAATTTTTATCCATCTGAGCACTCCTTATATTCTTTTAGAATTATTTGTATAAGTTTTTAAACAAATTTAAGATATTGAAATGGACTTGTGATTAAAAAAAATATAATTACGAGATATTATTATCTATAGACACGTTAAATTTATTTTGACACGGTTAAAATATTACCAACATTCTTTCTATAGAGCTATGATTCACATATATTTCATCTTATTTATTTTGGTCCTATTTTGTGGTGTTTTTTATGAATATTGAAACTAATTATTTGTTACTATTCAAGATTGACTTTACACTTTAATCAAATTAAATCACCTATGTCATGAACAATGAGTTAAACAAAATTACTACGAAAAATTAATCAAGTGAGATTAACTATCAATTTAATTTTAAATAATAATAATAAACAAAATTACTAATTTAGATTAATTTTGATAAATTAACAATAAACTTCTTATTTTTCAAATATTTTTATCAATTAGTACTTACTTTAGCCTGAACTCGAGAGCAACATCTGTACATAATATATTTATTTCGTACTAACAAAAGTTGCAAATAAACCTAACAAAAGAAGTCGTATTTTATTAATCTGAATTAAAATTTTTTTAATTACAAATTTTATATCAATTGTCGAATAATCATAGTTAAATATTTTATTTTAATTAGCTTGTTTGATTATTTTCATAAAATTCACACGTAAGACATGCGTACATCTGCTAGTATATTTAAAAGCTCCAACAAAAGGAACCCTTAGCTTGCCTTTTCTATCACCAAAATCCAAAGCGGGGCTATGGATGAGGCTATCCGTCCATAAATAATAAATTAGTTTGACCTGTCATATAATTTTATACGTAATAAAAAAATAAATTATTCAAAACAGAAAACGTCGAATTATTCTTGATTGTGGCCCATTGTGTATAAATTTGTTGGTAATCGTTTTAAATTCGAAGTTTTCGTATTATGATCTTTAATCTAATGTTTGTTTGTCGCTTTGTAACGACTACGAAATGGGATGATCTTTAGCTCCCCTATCCCAAACTAAGATTATTCCACTCCTAAATACATACGCAATTATTTTCCCTAAAAAAAAAATAAAGTAACCTTAAATAATAATCTAGTGATTAACCTAAATTTAAGTCCCCTTCCTAAACATTTGAATTTAATTTCGTGAGTGTTTCCCCAATCGACTAGTTTAGTATCCCAAATTGATGGTGCCTAATCAAATCACAATAACGTATTTTTCCAAAAAAACAAAATTAATGGATTATTGAGTAATTTGTTTGGTTATAAATTTTAAGGTAAGCAACAAAATTTAGGCATTGAGTATAAATAGTCTGCAATCAAGGATAAATTTGGTGAAATTATGAAAAATAAAATGGAAGAGAACTAAATCCATATATTTTAGGCTTAAACTGGGCGGACCTACAAGTTTGGTAAGGAACTACAGTCATTTTCTTAATTTTTTATATATAATTTAATTGTTAAATTTTTTATATAGCTTTTTTAATTAGTTTTAACCACTTGCGTAAATTCACTCGGCTCATGTGACTAAATTTGACTTGTATAGATCATAAGGTAAAACTGCACTAAAAAAGGCCTAAAATTCGATAACCCAAAAAAGAGGCCTAAAATTCACACCAAAATTTCTTGGATTTTTTTGTAAGAAAATTTATGATAGATACGCACCATATCCGGAGAAGCAAAATTATGTAAAGAAAATAAAAGTCCTACGAAAATTTACCATTACCGAGCATAGAATTACCGCTATATAAATTAATATAGAGCAACTATAGCAATAAATAGTCAAATCTCTAATGACGTCACCTTAAGATAGATAAACAGTAAAAAAATCCGTGACTAGATAAAAAGTACTGATCTCAACAATTGTTAAAAAAACAATAGCGACAATTTTTATAATGATTTAAGTATTCCAAAATAGCAAATTTCAAAAGAACAATCCAAATTGATGTTAATTCTTGAATAGAGGAAGTATTAAATATATTTTAATTTTTTTTATTAAAATACTAGAAATAATGATAATTGCATAAAAAAAATTATCAGGCAATAGTAAAAATTGAAAAAAATAATAATGATTATTGCATTCTAAGTATTCAAAATCATCATATTAAACAAATGATTTTTCCCAAAAAAGCTAACAAAAGGAATTAAAAAATAAATAAATAATGTGCAAATCGGATAAAAACTTGGAACCAAAAATATACACATGGGGCCAAATTTTCATTTTCTTTTTTTTCCAGTATCGCAGTAAATTTTTCTAACCAGACATTATTACATGGACACTAGCATTCTTTGTTGTATTACAAATCGGGCAAATATGAACCGATGACCCACAAACCGCACAAAGACACAAATGCCTGCACGGCAACAGCAACACCCTCGACTCTCCCTCGCCACAATGCCCACACCTTCTATCCCCGCCACGTGTACCCGCATCCTCCTCCACCACATCAGCCCCATTGCTCCCGCAGCACGACTGCACGTCTTCCTCAATTGCTGCCGCCACTTCACCGTGTGTGTTGAGCTCGTGGGCCGCGAGTGCCTGGTCAAGGTTGACCCGGAGCGCATTGGCCGCGGCCTCATTGGTGTGGGCCAGGTCTCTCCAGATCTGGCTCTCTAAGGACAAGGACTTGACCTTCTCCTCTAAAACCCAATTTAATTTCACCATCTTTTCTATTTCTTCATCTTTAGCCTTTAATTTCTTTAATATTCCTTGCTCTAGAGCAGCTATTATTCTCCTACAGTGTCTCTTTTTCTTCTCTTCTATCTCAATTCTCACTTTCTCGGTCTGCATAATCACACAGAAAACTTGTCAAAAATTAATAAATAAATAAATTACTAACAAATTAATAAAATTGCACTACTAGTACCTCTAATTTTTAGCAAGTTTCCTTTTGGCCCCATTTAAATTTCTTCACATTTTATCAAAAGTGTTTTACGAAATTTTATCAAAAGTGTTTTTACGGAATTTCTTCACATTTTATCAAAAGATAGCGTTATTACAGACGAAAAAAATTTTCATCTTAGCAAAATTATTTTTTCAGAACAAATAAATTCTTTTTCACCTCAACAAAATTACTTTTATTCCGTAAGACTCGTAACCGGCCTGTACATAATGTTTAGGTGATTGTTAAAATATCATGTGAACATGAAAACCTTGTTTATAAGAAAAAAATGTACTTTTCAAGATTGCGTGATTTTTCCATATTGGCCAGAACTTATCAATATCACAAATCTTCAAAATTAATGGGATGAGACAACTGAAGCCACAAAAATATAATTTTTTTATTTTATGGAAGCCTATGTAAAAAAAAATTATATTGTAAATTTAAAATTAAAAATACAAATAAAAAATTTTACACAATTAATTTTAGCCCAGAAGAATCATGGAACTAGATTGTAACCCCCTTTAGCAAATTAGTAGTTCCGTCGTTGGCTGAAGTGTTGCAACTAAGTATCGAGCCACCAAATAGAAGGTTGAAAATAGGATGATTCTTGATTTTTTCAAAAGTTTGTGGACTAAATTGTTTCAACTCAAAACATCGAGACCAAATTGAAAACCATTGGAAACTGCTGATTCAAGATACTTACATGCTGAGCGATCAACCGGTCCATCTCGAACTGCTGCTGCTGTAACTGTAACGACACGTCCTGACCCAAAAACGTGAACGAACCGCAACGGTCACCGCTCCCGATCCGTCCGCTGTTACACGCCATCATCATCGGGTTAACCGTCTCCCTCGGCCGCTTCCTCGGGAGGCAGCGAGCAGCGTACGATAACCCGCTCTCCGCCTTCGCAAAAAACGAATCGGCGGCGACCCCGACGTTGCTGTACATAGGCACGAAGCTCTCCGTCGTGGTCCCCGACAGCGGCGGGACTCCGTAACCGCTGTACGGATTCATTGCACCGTCGGTTGTTTGAACGAAGTTCGCATACGGTGATTCTACGGCCATAGGAGCCTCTCCTTCCGTCTCTCTCTCTATATCTATATATATATATATGCGAATAAGAGGCGCAGAGGATGTGAGCAAGGTGAACAAAGGCAAGCGATGTGGGGGGTTTTATTTGAGATTTGGTTTAGAGAGAGAGAGGGAGAGAGAGAAAATTAAAACGTACTTTTCGATGGGACAGTTTATGATTTTATTATTCTAACATATATATATATATATATATAAACGAATCATGGATAAAATTTTACAAATTTTATTAGTTATTGGATCTGAACCGATCTAATGGTTATAATATATTATATTTTTCTATTCATAATCATTAAATCGATTCAAATCTAACTGCAAACAAAATTTGTAAAAAAAAATTTAATAGCCTTCATGCCATGTTCCTATCCCAGTATGTATGTACGTATATATATATATATATATATATATATAATAAATGGTGGTGGAGCCGTGGAGAGTGGGGAGAGAGAGAGAGAGAGAGAGAGATGGGAAGGAAGGAGATTTGTTTGTTTGTTTGATTCGGTTACCAGAAAAGCCCTCGCATTACAGTAACAAACAAAGCATGGAACGGGTCGTCCCGTAAATTGCGCTTGATTTCAGGGGCTAATCCGGGAATACGATAAAATAAAAGAAACTGCCTTTATTTTTATCGTTATTTGAATGAATTGGATTGGATCTATTTACATATTTATTTATTTAAAGATGTGTGTGTAATTGAGTCTTATGTTTGGAAAGTAAAAGACAAGGATTTCATTAATTTTCCATAACTGATGGGCATGGTGTCTGACACGTGGCCACATGCCCACTGGCACCTCCACGTCTGCACACGATCACTCCTTTTTTTTTTTTTTTTTAATTTAGAGAAATCCCTTGAATATATGACTCATCTCTTTTATTCTTTTGTTTCATATTGAGTCTGGTTTTAAAAAAATAGAGATAATAGAAGATAATATAATATTATTTTATCATATTTACAAAGTCGTTTAGTAGTTTTCTTCATCGAAGATAATGTAATAATATAATATTATTTATTATATTTACAAAGTCGTTTTAGTAGTTTTCTTCGTCCCTGTGAATAGTTTTAAAACGTGACTTATTTTGAAACGGAGAGAGTAAAATTATTATTCCTTCCGTTTCAAAATAAGTATAGCTTTGGATAAAAAAAAATTTATTCAAAATAAATGTCACTTTAAAAAATTAAGAATACATTTTTTGCATTATTTTCAATTCTACCCATTTTATTTTAATTAAATATTCTAACTATTCCAAAAAAAACATTTAATGTAGGGTATTAGGTAATTTGTATTAAAATTTTGAATTACGTGGAGCGTTTAAAAATTTAATTAAGATTGGCACGAGTAATATTGGAAAAATACTAATAGATGCATTCTTAACTTTCTAAAATGATAATTAAAGGTATAAACTCTCTAAAATTACAAATATTTTGAAGCAAATTAAATAATAATACAATTTATCTATACTATTATTATATGCGAGGCCAAAAAAAGACAGTTACACAAATGAAGCCTTGTAAAACTTTTAACTTGCCAAAAATAACCTTCTAATCTAATTTGTAAATAGAAAAAAATGAATACAAATATTTGCAATTTCAAAAGGGTATATTTATCAATACTCTAAGTGTCCATTAACTAACGTACTTAGAGATGCTTAGAGAAAAACTTATTGTTTTTGATGGGGTGTATTTCTTTGCTTCGTAAATTTCAATTCTTATTCTAAGATAGTTTTATTTTTATCTAATTTTTAAAATGCAAATTGTAAACGCATCGCATTTGTAAGGCAACTAGTATTGTGTAAATGAGGAAAGGCGTTGCTATTTTTAAATTTAAAAATAATGAATAAGACTTGAATTTGTCCCTAATAGATAGATTAAAACTTGCACTCTTGTTCATAATTTATGCAAAAAATTGGCCCTACTCTATTGCAAAATGATATTTTAGAATCATTTTGACTTGAACAGCACTAACATTAAAATTTAACCCTACTCTATTGCAAATGCATAATGGTGATACCAAATTCTAAGGAAACAAGTTGAAATAAGTTGTGCCCAACCTAGCCCTAGCCCCAAATTTAATGGTATTAATGCTAAGACATTATATGAGGAAGTGGTGCTGCAATTAATTTTGAGACTCAAGTTGCCAAATTCTAGTGTAATTATTAACAATAAAAAAAAAAGTCTGTGAACTAATTACTTTGTCTCAAACATAGTTGCAAAAGTTAGAAATTGAAGCGGAAATAGTAAGATAAAACATAAGCGGGAAACACAGGTCGAAAATATAGGGAAAATGAAAAACGCAAGTGCAATTTGAAATCTTTTTGGATACGGTTATTTAACATGTAGGAAATATATGCAAAATATGTAATTTTTTAATTCGACATTTGGATTTGTAAGTATTATAATACTTGTAAAATTCAATACTTTATATATATAAGATAGTAATAAATTAAAATAATAAAAGTAAAAAAAATATTTAATCCTAGAAGTGTTAAAAAATCAATTATCATAATATTATTATTGATTTTTATTTATTTTCTTAGGAAATGATAGCCAATAAATTTTCAATTGTTTCGTTTGAGTTTATCAATCATTTTCCAGAACATTTTCCAATCATTTCCTTTGAGTTTTATATGTGTATCTCCAATTGTTTCCTAAATATTTTTGGATTATTTCCTACGCGTTTCCTGTTGTTTATGTAATACAATAATCTTGTATTAAATTGGAAATTAATAATAATAACAAAAATATATTGTAATAAAAAATTAAAACTCACTTATCAAGCTTTCTAGTGTTTGCAACAATCTGATTTGTAGATGACATTGCTTTATGGTCTTTGCAATAATTTGATTGTAGATGACATTATAGTAAAGCCACAAGCGCAATGATTTCGAATATTATCAAGGACAAGATCGGTATAGCACAATGTCCCCTTAAATCCTTATTACTGGGCCTCTTTTGGCTTCATATAGACATGGATAATAGATTTTAATGGTACAACAATCTTATCGCAAGTTTGGATGAAAGCAACAGTCCGATCTCCAATCGCTCCTTTTGCAATACGGTGCTTTCTACAACTCTCTAAATTCCTAGAAAATATTTTACGATGTGTACCAATACATTTTTCCAAAATCTTAGGTGTTATTGTACTGTATAAAAATTTGATTGAGAGTCTATGTGATTACAGAAATGAAAGAATCCCTCCAGTAGTTTGTAATTTTTCAATCCAATTGTTGCAATTGTAACTCTTCACGTAATTGGAGTTATTTCACAAATAACCGAAACTTTGCGATCATCGAGTGTAATGCGCA
This sequence comes from Embelia ribes, assembly GCA_001753735.1. Lineage (NCBI taxonomy): Eukaryota > Viridiplantae > Streptophyta > Magnoliopsida > Ericales > Primulaceae > Embelia > Embelia ribes. The sequence continues at coordinate 7,925 of MKEJ01026890.1, forward strand.
GGTCAAACAACTCATCAGAAGATACAAGGGTTATAACCAGACCTGGTCCAGCCACCTTAGCAGGTCAAACCCCACCCAAAGTGTTGGGCCGCAGTCACTTCATTGGGTTGAGCACAATTTAATTTTTGGAGTCCATTCGAAAAATTAAATTAAATCTTAATTTAATTTGGCCAAGGGAATTATCTTTAACCCCAAGGTGACCAACCTTTATGCCAAACAAATTGCCTTATGTACCATTTAGTTTTACAAAACGAAGGCCATTTGAGATAATTCTTAAAGAGTATATCCACTTCATGGACACTATTTTTAAGTCACGAACTATTCATATCCGATAACTATTTCAGTTTATTAATAATTTGTTGAAAAGACCTTTAATAAAGCTTTCCAATAAATCCACAATCATTAAATTTCATTGAGTGAAACCCATTTATTTTGTGCCTAAAAGTTAGAAAAAAATAAACCAAATGTTTAAGGAATTTCTAAAAGTTTCAACAAAGTCGATATGGAATAAATAAATTAACTGTATTATACTCTATAAGCGCCACAATTGGGTCACAAATTGACCCAAAACCAACAATATGGGTGTACCATTCCTCAGGCTGAGAAAGAGGCTCCAACGGAATCTGTAGTACATCTGAACCCGATTGGTCTATTAATTAAGCTGATTAAAACACTTGTCTATTTCTTCTTCTTCTGGGCCTGAACCTCCATAGAGTGGGCTAATGTATGAATGTAGAACCTAAAAACGAAAACTTAATGTTATGACTAATAGCTACTTAATTTTTCTGCTTAAACTGATTCTTATTACCAATTTCATTTTATTTCTCAACTTTTTTTGGTAATGTTAAATCCCTCACTTTCAAGTCTGGAAACAAATTATAACCGCCAAACCAATTTTATACAAAAAAAGAATGTACCAATAAGTTTACACAAACCATTTCTTTGACTCCACAAACATTTCAAAGAAGCTCAATAAACTGAATTTAAACAAGTATATTACATGATATTTATTGGATAATGATATAAATAATTAAAAGGTGCTACTATCAAATTGAACATTTAGTCGATTGATAACTTAAATGATATCGTAACCTAGTTTTTGGATTTGAATCTCCACAAAAATAAATTGCAACCGTATTGGAGAAAAGTAACCAACAAAAACGAAAGTCACAAGTACTGATTTAAAAAAAAAATGATAAAAATGGAAAAATGAATAAATACGCATTTTAGTCAAATTCAGAGCTGAGATATCCAAAATTGTTGAAGAAAAATAATTGCACACTGATTAAAGAAGAAGTAACTAACTAAAGATGTCTAAGCCATGTCAGATTTGCTCTATTGCGAACAATCACTTAATAATCGCTATGGCGACATAATCACATTTTTGTTTCCGATACATCGGGATAGAGCAACATGATGGCATGATAATTATAAGATGGTAGTATTCAAAAAAAAGTGCTGGATGTTCTCAAAATGAATTTCAAAATATTAGTTGCATATTGCAAAATATAATAAATATATAAACTCCCGTTCTTAGCACTTCCATACTAATTATTTGTGCTCTGTGACGAAATGGCTAGGGATTTTAGCAATTTTTTTACGTTAAAGTAAGTAAATATACCATTTAACGAATATTTTGCATCCTATTTACCCAAATTCCATTGCAAATTCTGAAGAAATTACGCAGTAAATCATGCGTCGCTTTTTGGCATGTAATATTTATTCACATAACATGCCGTCACGGAGGTTTTCATCGCTAAATCCACCATTAGTCTGTGAAACGAAGCGTTTATCAAACATTGCTACTAAGTGACGTTTCTATTTCCCTTGCCATTTGGCGGTTTTCTGGTAGAGTGATAGGCAGATTAAGAACGCACCTTTTCCCCCTCGCTAAAAATAATATTTTCTCGCCACGTGGCTTTCGGTATTACCACATTCCGAATGATCCTTAAGTCTTAAGAAATTAGATCTAGACACTAAGACATAGCCTATTTGGAGACCTTTAAGTATAGCTAGGCAAGGCAAACCAAACTTTCACCTCTATAATGTCCTGAGCCACCCTATTTGAGAGCTTATGGTTATAATTAATAGACGTTATATCATGCAGATAGACATTTAGGCAATGATCTTCATGGATTAAGTTACAAAAAGTTGCATTTGCACCTGGTATGATGTGATTGTACCTGAAATGAAGGTAGGTTGTGGAAGGCGTGCCGAAAGGCAGTAGGTCCATGTCGGTAAAATCTGAAATATCAGATGGCGGAGCAGCCGACTACCTTAAATTAATCTGGCCCGTGAAGGCAGTCCAATCATATGATTGTCTATCATGAACCCACCTTCATTTGGTCTTATGTGTTGTTACCATTCTCAAGTTACTTTTAACATTCATTTGATCCTTTTTTTCCCCTTTTAAACTTACTAAAAATTGGTGTTAGGTATCAAAATTTATTCTAACTCGAATCCAAGCTTGTCATTTTGAAATAATGAAAGTGGGACACGACCAAGTTTTGACACAGTTGGTGCAGAAATTTTTTCTACCATCGCGTTACGCACATAGTCAAATCAAGGTTTGTCATTTGGAATCACGATATATGCACATGTCTTATTTATATAAAACCCACTAGTGTAGAAATCTCTGTCCCGTCAATCGATATATGCACATGTTTTGCTTTATCTATGGGCTACACAAGCCGGATTAAGAGTGGTGCGATGTGTTTGTAGTTTGTACTATGAATGAAGATAGGCTCTGCATGATTATGTAGGGGGTGGCTCAAGTACAAATGAGCTGGCTCACTATCTAATTGATATTCCACGTTTAAATTCGTTAATGATCATGACATGACATACTAATATATGAGCAAATATGGACCTTTACAATATCGGACAACGGCTACCTTCAAACAAGCCCCAGTTCCTATAATTTCTAATCAAGAGCCTTAAGCTCAGTGTTGTGTCGCCATATGCTTCGGTTAACCAAGCATTACACATAACTTCCCTTTCGTTCAAACTTACAACCTATTCACGGGTTAAGTTCTAAAGATTTTAATTCCTAGTTTTTTTTGTGTGTGTGTGTGTGTGTTAATTAATAATGACAAAAGGCCATTTTATTAGTATTACTTTATTAGCATTATTATGGTTTTGATTTTATCCGTGGTTAAATCCCAATGGAGCAGCGATTGATAAGCCAGCACGAGGAAAACAGAACAGGTTGTGGTAGGCTCTACTCCTTTTGAAAAGGTTAATTTGATATCCTAAGAATGATTCACGTGTCATATTGCTACACTTGATCAACAACCCAAAGGCTTTTATTAAAATTACCGGACATTAACGTACATTGCATATGAATGATGTACTATTGTTTTACAATTTGTCACAGCACATTTGGCAACAATATTTAATAGAGTTCGCTTTATTTTACTTGTTGTAATACCATGATTCATGAACAACGGGTAAATATACACAAGGAATTTTCTTCGTGGTTCAGTCAGTAACTACGTTCACGGAGCCACGCCCAGTCAGTAAATAATTTACTAAGCAAAAAATCACAGATTACATCCACTTGTAGATATTATACAACAAAAGACTCCCTCTAATAATTATAGCTATAATGATGAATCTACTTAGCGAACAATTTAGCGAGCACCACTCGACTTCATGCTACTAATAGCAATTACAAGATATAGGATAATGATCTCAACAGATAGAAATAATAATCAAACATACAAAATAAACCTGTTACAGAGATTATTGCAATACTTCTTATGTCGCGCCCTAAAATCAAAGACCCTTGAATCACGAGATGAAAAGAAAAAAATGAAGAAAAAGAAAAGAAAAAAAAATAAAAATGTGTTTCTACGCCATCATCATCATTACAACATCTAATCACCACTGTAGTTGAATACTATGCAACTACATACAGTAATCACCTCAGAGTTTTGCAATGGTAAATATATATATATATATATATAAACTATTCTAAAAGAAATAGGAAGATTCACGTCTAGATTATATAAAACATATGATAAAAGTGTAAACGACCAATTTACATATACATTACCTCAAGCTTTCTGCTTGACAAAAATTGAATAATAAAAAAAAATTACAAGATGTTCTTGCCACTAAAAAAGTAATATATGAGCAACAACTATATCTAACTTCTACGCCGCCACCGCCATGCCTGCTATAACATCAAAATACCTATATGTGAGTATCGAAGGATGCTTGAAATCTGCCTCCACGCCTACAAAACCATACATAATAATAAAGAAAGAAAATGAAACGGTCAGATGATAAATATCAAGATATAATTGTAAGATCGTGTAAATAAAGTTAGTAGTATATTGTAACAATGATAAACTTTTGGGGTAACTGTAAATAAAAATAGTAGTATATTATGATAATGATAAACTTTTAGGGTAAATTTGAAATAAAACCAAAGTTGAATGGGAAGAATTAATTATCTCTATTCTCTCCCATCTATCTCACATTCATTCTTAAGTTCTTTTCACAGAACAGAGAGAGAGAAAGAAAGAGAATGAGGATAAGACACTTTCAACCTAAACCTACACGATCCGAGCAGTGGAGAAGGCCGAGGGAGAAAAGAGTAGCGTATTCGGAACCCTCGTCTCGACCCAGTCGTTTTGGTATAAGTAAGTTCTTACAAATTTTTTTAGGCATTCATGCCCTAACTTTTGGATGAATTAGCGACTGTAGGTCACATATAATCTGAAATTATTGTTAATTTATGATTATAGGTGTAAAATTGGGGTAAAATTCCTCGAAGAGCAATTTAGGATTCTTTTTCGGTCTTTCCTAAGGGATCTGACACCCCCTTGATAAGGTATGTAGTGAAATTAGAGGATTGTACGAGTTCGTCACTGTTATTCACCCGCGGAGATTATTCACCTACAATCATTATTCACCATGACACTATTCAACCGCGGTCACTGTTCACCTACTACCACTGTTCACAAGCGCGGACACTGTTCACCGGCGAACACTGTTTACCCGGGGTCACTGTTTACCCAAGGATATTATTCACTCGAGAACACTGTTCATCCGTGTCTACTATTCATTTACGGGTACTATTTATATGTACTGTTCACGACATTGACGTGTAAATGATAATAATGATTGATTTTATGCTAATTACTCGTAGGTGATCATGAAGTAGATGGTGATTTCGGTGAAGGTGGAAATTAGTATGTCTTGTCCAAATTTCCACAAAGTTGCGCACCAAATCTTAGGTGCAGATAGTTTTACCATAATTGTGATTAGAACCTCAAGTTTATACGTATTTGTGTTCATGATTTGTGTGCTGCATTCCCTAATATGATTATAGAAATTGGGTGTTTTATATGCTATTGAGTTTGGGTATATTCATTTATCATAGTAATACTTAATTATGATTTGTGGAATGAGAACTTAAATTGAGGAACAAAGTGATTGTTTATGTTGATTAAAAATGTGTAAAATGTTGTAATGTATTTAGAGGGTAACATAGACTGGCCCTTTCATCTATACCTTAATATAAATAAGGTAACATAGACTAGCCCTATTTTGTTATATTTGGGGGTAATGTCGGCTGGCCCCTTAGTGAGAAACTTTCCTGGCCAAAATTACAAACCTTTACATGTAAAGTCAACGGGTGGGGTATGACCCGTAGTGTATGTTAAATTGTGATATTAATTTATAGTAACTGTGATATTATTGGATGAATAATAAAAGAAAATTAAAAAAACTAGAATTACATTGTACATAATGTGTTGAGTTATATCTCCCGAGTTGTTGCTTTAGTCATTCTTTGTTGTGTGTTTATTTGCTCATGTTCATTACACTTATTCTCATGATATTTTATTTTCGTAAGTATAGTAAAACTAAC
>MKEJ01026891.1:0-12554 GCA_001753735.1 Embelia ribes
TACATAATATTATTAAATGAGAAAAATTTACCCAGAATTTTTGGGACGTTACAAGGTTAGCTCAAATTCTTCTTAACTTTCTGTTTTTGATGCGAAGAGTTTTTCTTTCCTATGGTTTTATTTATTTTCCTTATCTTTTCCTTCTAATTGATGTACATGCGGAAGTTTAAGCCCAAATTACTCTAATTGGTGATGTATCAAGATGATAATGGCTTTTGAATTTTTAGTTTATTTGCTTTCTTAGATATCTCAGCCACACGTAGAGTTTTATTTTATAATTTAAGTTCAAATAACTCCTTTTTCTTTGTTTGGTAATGTAATAGATTTATTTTGTTCCGTTTCTATATAGGAGTTTTGTTAAACATCAAGTTGTGAATGAGTTTAGACTTTTTGAGTCATTTGCTTGTTGTAACAGTAGGCTTCTTCAATAACTTCTTCTTCAATCTAAGTCCATTGACCTTTTATTGTCTGTTTGATGATATATCGAGTTTGAGGTTTTCTTTTTTACCATTAGCTTTTCTTTTTAATGAATTTTATGATTAATTCTTGAACGTTGTGTTAAATAGATAGTTCTTTTTTCTTTATTAAATTTTATCATTTTTTCCCTCTAATTTGTGGATTAATGATAAATGTTGCAGTGTTGTTAAATTGAAACTTATGTGCCCAAAAGTTCTAATAGTATTGGGATTGTACATCAACTTGATTGAAGTCTCTACACTTCTATATCATGGATGAATCACATTAAAAAGAAGCTTGGAGAGTCCATGTAGTTCCTTTCCATTTGAAAATGAAAACATGGTGTTGGACTTGCATTATCTTTTACATTTTATTGGTACCAAAAATTTAAAAAGCTACATAAGAAACTGATATTATAGCAATTATAGCCATAACTTGAATATTTCTATATACTAGGGTTAAGTACACCCCCATTGCCATCTGAGGGTCGGTTCGTATCAGGAAACGTCTCTGAAAACATGAATAAAGTTGTATACATCATACCCTCCCCAGACCCCGCAATGTAAAAGTTTTATGCACTGAGATGTCCATATAATACATAAAAAGTGGATAGATTATGAGTAAATCAGACTTAAGTACATTATTGGTTTTTTAAGAGAAAATTGTCCCTTAGTTCAGTAATTTCAACTTTTTCTTTGACTTCTATAAATACGTAATTGTGTTTTATTTGCTTATTCCTATTTTGTTCTATTCAATATTTTGTTATAGAATTTAGAATCTTTATGTCAGGATTAAAGAAAGAAACCTTTAAAGGATTGTAGGAGAAATGCATTGTCGGGGATTTATTTTTTATTAGGACAATAGGAAAAAATTAATGGTTAAATATATAATTAAATATTGAAAATATCATCTAATACATGTTATGCAAAGCCTTTTAAGTGAACACTTACTCGACAAATAGTTTTTGATTATGAAGTAGCAATATGCAAATTGAGTGAGCAATGTACTATGAAATTAGAATATATATATATATATATATATATATATATATATGTATGTATGTATGTATGTTTGTTTGTATGTGTGTATGTATGTATGTATATGTATGTATTCTTCTCTTTATTTAAAATTAAAATTGATTCTTAAAGATATCGTTTTGGTTGAAGATAGAGAAACTGATTCTTGAACAAAGATATTATTCTAATCTCCAAATACCTTTATTGGCATAATGTTAAGATAGAGGGAGATAACGTAGTTTTAGAGTCTTACATAAATATGATCAACTAGTTCATCATGTATAACTATATTTAATGGTGGTGGTGATTTTATTAAATGGTGTAAACTGTATAATTATTGGCAAATGACGTGAGTGTGTTTGTATTGTGTTCCTCACAATATAGAAGTACTTGAGTATGTTAGATAATTTGTTAGTTGGATTTTTCAGTAAGGTCGTGTACAATATTCTATTCTTGCAAATTTACATGTGCTTGGGCTTTTAACAGAATCACGATAGATAATCACATCACTATTTTGAAAAAAAAAATCACGTGCAACACACGTTAGTCATTCTAGTATATATTTATGTTACAACGCCGTGAGATATTATTTTTTATAAATATATAGGATCAACTTCTGCTCACAAGTAAGCTGCCATGATTTATTCAGAAAAAAAAACACAAAGACGCTACAATTATACAGAGTAAATCCCTTGTACCTTCGAAAGAAGGGTTTCTGGGCACATTTTTTCGGAATTTGTGATTTCGATTGTTTAGCACCTTCTTTGTTTACACGAGTTCTCACTATGAAAAACCTTGAAGGCTTTACTTAACATCGCTTTAAACCTTTATGGCAGTCATAATTTATAAAAAAATTTCGACTCTTGTAAAAATTTTATTTTTACATTTGTAACTTGAATTTTTGTTCTGCTAAGTATTTATATAGATATGGTTAGAATTAGATTCACTTCTAATGAAATTGTTACAAATATTGTCAGAATCAAAATCCAGATTGTAATGGAAGGAAATGTGGTTGCCCTGCGCGTACCAGAAGTAATAGGGCTGCAAAAGTGCCGAGCCGAATTCTGGCCTGGTCAGACCCGATTTGTTTATTTGGATGGTGTACTTAGGCTCGACTCGTTTAGTTAACGAGCCATAATATTTTGTTCAGGCTCGGTTCGTATGATCCCGAACCCGAGCCTATTTATGAACATTTTGGTTCTTTTAGATTAATATTTATTACTTACCAAACATTATTAAATTGAATATGTTATACAAATAACCATATAATAGCAGATATATCAAATAATTTTGTTATTTTATAGTTTTTGCAACTCAATCTTATAAATATCAAAAGGTAAAGTTATTAAAAAAAATGCATCATTTAAGTAATAGGATGATTTTTTTTAATTTATTAGATTTATTATGAATTATATGTGTTTGTGTATATAAATTAACACTTCTAATTTAAAATATATGTAGAAAAATGCATGAATCTAAAGAGTCAGAGCCCTAAATGAGTTGAGTCCAAAATTGTTCAAACTCTACTCACTTTTCTAATGAGCCCTATTTTGTTGTTCAGACTCAATTTATTAAGTAAATGAACGAGTCCAAGCCGAGCCCGAGTTTATTCATAAACGACTCGGATCATCTGCATTCCTAACTAAAAATGCTAAACTTAGTCCATTAGAATATGATGATGGTATTACATTTGTGTAACTTGTTTGATTGAGTATAATTTTTATATTTTGAAAATTATTGACGTAGCTCAGATTCCTTGGTTCCTTCAAACTTTCTTTATTGCTTTGAGAACAGAATATATCGTTTTGGCATTCAAATGCTTCTTTCGGTTGCAGTAACCTTAGCTATTTCATAAAGTTAAAACTCTGACTCTAAATCATAGGTACTCGAGCACGTGAAGCACGCGAGAGATTTCTCTCAACTGGCGAAATATAAATTTTATAAAAATAGCAAGGCTAACGAAGTAGGCAGGACCATCGTCTCTCTGGACAACTGGACAAATAAACTGCTGGACGGTGTAGGATTTCTTATGATAGTCAGATTTTGTTGAGTAGTGAATCTTAAAGATTGAATGTTGACTATCAGATAAATTATAACACGATATATATTGATACTCTGGAGATCAAATATGAAAACATGTAGATATCATTTTGGAGTGAATATTAAAACTTTGTACATTGGTGGACTAATTGAAGAGCGTATAACCAAATTATTAGGTTGCAGGCTCCCACCAAAAGATATGTTGAGTAGAATGCAATACCGCAAGTCCCTGTGAAAGCGAGGGTCCTGGTGCACCCGCAAAGCCTTCGAAGCTCAAGTTGGTATAATGTGTTGGAAAATACAACTTAAATAAAGTATTTAGAGAGATAAAATGTCATACGTATTTTCCTAATGACAAACAGATGAATTTATAGTACATTGGAATTAATTGTGTAACATTTCGGAAATTTCCAAATAAAATTTTCTCATTCATAATGATATTATAGAGGTGTATAATATTATTAATGCATTCATTTAGATATGTGGAGATATATATGTTCAAGATTTAGTGATATTATTTTAGCTAAGATGTCGTGAATTTTTGGTGGTTAGCACAGGCAAGGCAGAGGTGCATTATAATCTTAGAAATTATTTCCCGAGTGGTTGGAGTGGGTAGAATGGAATTTCAACTTGAAAAACTGAAAACCGGAAAACCTTTAACAATCTCCAGGTGGCGTTCGAATAGTGGGGAAGTGCCGTTCAAATGGCAATGGCGTTCGAACGGTACCTTATGCCATTCGAACGGCAAGATCGGCAGATAACAGTGTTAAAACAGAACTCAAGGCTGGGTGTTTTTATTTTCTTTTTCTAGTGTTACTTAGTTTACAGAGAAGGGAGAGAATGAGTTTTAATAGCAAATCCTAAAGGGGTGATTTGATCTAGCTAGGAGGTTCGGATTGAAGAAATAGGTAGAGATTCTTCATCCATTCGTTATGGAGATTGTTTCTACATAAGTATTTTTACTCTCTCTTTTGTTGGAGTTGCCTTAATATTCGTGCATATATTGTACGTTGAATTTAAGTTGATTTTATTGTTTATCTCGGTAAGTTAAACAACTCTATAGCATGAGCTTTGATGATTTGATTACTTTTGATAAATCAAATCGAGGGGCGTAGAAAAGACAACTTTGGGGCTTTCGCCTAGTAAGTCTTGAGGCTACTTATAGTGCGATTTAAGGTATAGTAGTCAACGAACCTAATATAAATTAAACGACTTTGTTCATATGTATATGTTATGATTTATAGAGGTGATATTAGATGAAATTATGTATGAATTAGAGTGGATAAATATGTGGTGATTACATGCATATTATGAGTAAATTGAAATTGTGGAGATGTTATATAATGTGGTGATTACATGTATGTTATGAGTAAATGGAATATGTGGAGATGGTATATAATGAGGTGAATGTATGATTATCGAGTTGGTGAATTTAATGCGGATTGGTGGTGTATTAATTATTGAGTTGATGCTTATTAATTATTATGATTACTTGTAGTAGTAACTTCATAACAATTCAATTGCTATGTTTTTTAGGATGAGGTGATTTATGGGTACATGTTTGTATGTATTGACTATTATATGTACATTTCCGTTATCATACATTACAAATAACATGCATATATATGGTAACTATAGCGTGCTCGTTTTACAATATAAAAAAATACAAGTTCATATGCGGTGACTATAATATGGACATTATTACTTCATGAATTACATGCTTATATGTGGTAACTATAACATGTTAATTTATTATTAAACGCATTATATTGCATTCATGTGGGGGAAGTGTAAAAGTGGTGTTAAAATGTGGTAAACTTCGAAAGTAATGCGGCGTTTGTTCTTTCAAAATGGGACTTTTTCCATAAAAATCAAGCAAATAAGTCATTCAGCCTCACCGTGAAAGGCGAGAAACCAGATTTGGGATTTACCATTAATCGGCCGGAGAGGACGGTGGCTAATGAAGACTTTAATTGGGTCACAAAGTGGATTGCCTAATCTTAGTATTTTTATACGTGGTGTTTATACTACAAAAATGCGCGGTATGTGTGCGTGGCGCATAGTGTTGGTGCATGTGTACGTGGGCAGGAGTTGACATGCATAATCATTCTTATATTTATATTCATGGCATTCATACATATGTGGAGATGATATTCATTCATGTACATATAGCCTAGTCTCTTCTTTATAGTGGTGTTACTTGGCTAACCATACATTTTTTATTTCTTTTTGCCTATATACACATGTGATATTATAGGTATCGAGGTGGACTCATAGCAGGGGTAGAGGCAATGGATGTGATGTATGTATTTTGAGTACACATGTTAGCGCATTTATTTTATATACTTTTATTTTAAGATGCAACGCACTCTAAATAGCGGGAGTTGCAGATAAAAGTATAGATATGTTCTGGCTCGAGTACAAGGTAAAGAACGTATTTATACCTTCTTTATATTCATATTGGCCAAGCATTTTGCTTGAGATATATATTGGTATCAGATGATGTTATTTATTATTTCGGCCATTTCATTTATATTATGATGGGATTATGGATGTTGACGAGATGTGGATGGGTTAGTTATTGGTTTATGCATCATTTATGTTTTATTTACGTTCACATCCCCAGGGTCGCGGATTTCGGGGCATGACAAGTTGGTATAAGAGCTACTAGGTTATGATAACGTAGGAGCTTTGGGTTGGGGGTTTACCAAGAGATGAATGATATTTAGTGGTGAGTGATTAGTGAGTTAAGTAGTTAGTAATAAGTTTAGAGATGAGATTGATGAGATGTATGCATTTGTATGAGTTGCAGATGGATGTGATTTGGTATATATATTGGTATATACATACTTGTGTGGAGATGATTGTTATTGCATCCATACTAGAGATTATACCCGTATTATCCATATAGCATTTCGATATTATACATTGGTATAAGTGATAAGGTATGTAGTTGATATATATATATATATATATATTAGTATGTATATATATCTTAATTGTTGACGCTCTTCCTCTTTTCTAACTTGCAAGTGAAGTTAGAATGGCATGAAGTGGAAGAGGTCGTCGAGCTGGTAGAGGAACACGAGGTGGAGCTTAAGGACGCGGGGCGACTATTCGGGGTGGGGGGTGGTTGTATGGGTACTCGAGCCGAGGAGGATATTTGTGTAGAAAAAGGACACCAGAGACGTACCCATGCAAAGGTTATGGAGCTGCTAGAGGATGGGATCTGATGTGCTGAGGGTATTCCAGATCTAGAGGATACAACGAGCACAGATGAGAGTTTGGTAAACTGTGAGGAAGAGGTAGCAAACGAGTTGGGGGATATATCATGGCTCACTTTTTGTGAGCTTTTCTTGGAGGTGTTCTTTCCCAATATGCTTAACGAAAGGAAGCATGAGGACTTCATGTCTCTGGTGCAAGGGAATTTATCGATTTACGATTATCATATCTTATTTATGGATTTGTCACGATATGCGCCCGATAATATGTCGATAGAGAAGAAGCTTTGTCATAAATTTATTGCTAGATTACGATTTTTGATACAGGCATACATGATAGTGAGTCGTCCGAGCACTTTCAAGGAATACATTGATATAACTATAGAAATAGATCATAGCTTGGCGAGCAAGCAACAGACGAAGTTTGCTCATACTACTTCACATTCGGGTCGACCTATAGGTCAACCTTCAGGGTCCGTTCCTGTTCAGGACTCGAATGTTAGCTCAGGTATACGTGACGGTCATTTTGGTGGAGGTGGCGATAAGAAGAGGTTCCGTAGTGATTCTTCTTTTTGTTGACGATCTCAGCCATTCCTTCTGTTAGTTTTTTTACTCGGGGTACGAAGTGTTATTATTGTGGCCATCCAGGTTATAGATCCTTGGAGTGCACTTATCCAACAGGGTGCAAAGTATATGGGATGGAGGGACACTTTGGTGTGGATTGTTTGACAGTGATATGCCATCGGTATGGTCAGCCAGGACACATACAGGCTCGTTGTCCGAAGGGTTTAGTTGTTCCCACTGTACCTCAGCAGTAGCAGCCCTCATCTTCTAGTGTTGCTCCTAGGATACCACATACTGTTCATACTTTTTCTTCCCGTCAGAACGGTGGTGTGGCTTGGGTGTATATTCAAGTGGTGGTATTGGTCGATAGGGATTTTAATAGGATCAGACGTCTCTGGCTCTTACATATGTCGTTCCTTAGATATCTAAGGCTCCAAAAAGTACCGAGCCATCTATTGTTCGAGGTATTATTCCCTTCCTATCTATATGGGTATATGCATTGTTTAGTACGGGAGCTTCGCACTCTTACATTGCATCACGGTTTGCTCATATGCTTGGGTTGTATGAGTCGCCCTTTGATGATCCTATTTTCGTTGATACACAGGAAAGGGAGATTATTTGCATGAATCTTATTTGTCGGGGGTGTGAATTGACTATTGGAGATCATATCTTTACCTTTGATTTTATTGTTTCTTATATGTGGGGGTTTGGCGTGATCATTGGTATAGATATGCTAGATCACTTTCACGTGATATTTGATTGTGAGAAGAGGTATGTGTCGTTGAGGACGTCGGATGTTGTCTTTATAGGAGATAGTCCTTCTCTTGCTCTTCATACGCATCGTCGTTCTAGAGCTAGTCTATCCTCCATGATGGCTAGTCTTTTATTTAATGATTGTGCTTTCAGGGAAATCATTTTCTCCTATTGTCTGTAAATTTTCCAAAGGGTTTTCTAAGGATCTTTGTGAACTTCCTCCTATGCGAGAAGTGGAGTTCAAGATTAATCTGATTCATGGCACAAAATCAATCTCGATAGCTCTATAACATTTTGAACCAAGAGAGTTGGAGGAGTTGTATGAGCAGATCATTGATTTTGAGCGGAAAGAGTTAATACGGCCCAGTTCATAGCCTTGGGGAGCACCGAGTTATTTGTTCTAAACAAGGATGCATTTATGAGGATATGTATAGATTATTGTAAGTTGAATCGAGTGACGATCACAAACAAATACCTGTTGCTGCATATCGATGACTTATTTGATCAGTTGTTGGAGTCTCGATTCTTTTCAAAGATCGACTTACGTTCAGGTTATCATCAATTGCGGGTGTAGAGGGAAGATATTGAGAAAACAACGTTCTAAACTCGGTATGAGCATTATGAATTCTCGTAATGCCATTTGGTCTTATGAATGCACCAGAGGCTTATGGATTTGATGAATTGCCTTTTCCGGCCATACCTGGATTATTTTGTGGTAGTCTTCATTGATGATGTCATTGTTTATTTGCCTATTGAAGAGGCTCATAGGGAACGTCTCCTTGTTGTCCTATCTACACTTTGAGAGCATAGGCCGTATGCAAAGTATTCAAAGTGCGAGTTTTGGTTGCGAGAGGTGAGGTTTCTTGGCCATGTGGTTTTGAAAGGCGGAGTTGTTGTGGATCCATCAAAGTTTGGGGCCGTGATGAATTGGGAGTGTCCTAAGTCGGTATTTAAGATTTGCAATTTTTTTGGATTGGCTGGGTATTATTGTCGATTTATTAAGGACTTTTCTCAATTGACATCCCCAATAGGGCTTACTCGCAAGGCAGTGAAATTTGAGTGGGATGCGAAGTGCGAGGAATTTTTTCTTCGACTTAAGGATTTACTTATCTCGGCTCCTATTATTATCATTCCAGAGCGAGTGCTTAGCTACACGGTGTATTGTGATGCATTGAAAAAAGGACTGGGTTGCGTGTTGATACAACTCAGGAAGGTTATAGTTTATGTGTCGAGACAACTTAAGGCTCATAAGAAAAATTATCTGACTCATGATCTCGAGCTTGGAGCAATGGTGTTTGTACTGAAGATGTGGCGTCATTACCTCTATGGAAAGAAATTTGAGATATTTTCTGACCATAAATCTTTGAAGTACATGTTTACGCAATGCGATCTTAATATGCATCAGAGGTGTTGGATGGAATATCTAGATCAATATAACTTCGATCCAGAATATCATCCAAAGAAGGCAAATGTTGTGGAGGATGCATTGAGTCACAAGACTCGATGTACTTTAGCTTATTTAAATGCCGACGAATGGGAGATGATATGGGTGTTGAACGAATACGAGTTGGATGCATGGAAGAAGTTAGAAATAGGGCTACATTATTCACGATCTAAGTAGTTCCGACTTTGATTACCCGAGCAGTCGAGGCTCAATTGGTAGACAGTGAATCGAATGGATATCGTGATTGAATTCTAAATGAACAGGGCCTTGTCAGTTGGTCCATAACGGGGAATGGCGAAGTTCATTTTCAGGACCATTTGTTTGTTCCAAAATCCATTTGAGATGAGCTTTTGCGTGAATCTCATCATTCGTGTTTGGCGGTGCATTCCGAGGGTACCAAAATGTATCATGATGTGACGTGTCAATTTTGGTGGTCCGAAATAAAAAAAGATGTAGCAGAGTTCGTATCTCGATGCTTGGCATGTCAACAAGTGAAGGTTGAACAAAGAGGCCGGAAGGATTTCTTAGACCATTAACAGTTCCTAAGTGAAAATAAGAGCATATCACTTTAGATTTTATGGTGGGTTTGTCAAAGTCTCGATGGGGGAATGATGCTATTTGGGTGATCGTTGACCGAATGACTAAGAGTGCTCATTTTCTACCGATTCATACTATTGATTCCATTGAGAAATTGTGTCGGAAGTATATCGATAAGATTGTTCGGTTACACAGGGTTCTGGTGTCTATTGTATCGAACCGTAACTCTCGATTTATATCATGCTATTGGTCGGGGCCTCAAGAAGCCTTAGGGACCAAACTATCATTGAGTACGACTTTTCTCCTAAAACGGATGGCCAATTGGAGCGAACTATCCAAACATTGAAAGATATACGTCGAGCTTGCGTGCTTGACTTTGGTGGAAGTTGGGAAGACTACGTAGGTTTGATAGAATTCACCTATAATAATAGCTATTACGCGAGTATCGAGATGGTGCCATTTGAAACATTATATGGGAGACCATTTCGATCTCTATTGTGTTGGGCGGAGCTTGGAGATGGGGAGTTGTTAGGTTCGGAGTTAGTTGAGAAGACTATTCGAAACATGAAATTGATCAAGTAATGATTGAAGACGACTTAGAGTTGTCATAAAAACTATGTGGATAAGAAGAGACAACCTTTGACTTTCAAGGTTGGAAGGAATATGTTCTTGAAAATCTTTCCGAAGCGGGGAATTATGAGATTTGGAAAGAAAGGAAAATTAGCTCCACGATTCATCGGTCCCTTTCTTATACCTGAGGTAATTGGCGAGGTAACATACCGATTGGCGTTGCCACCTCAATTGGCAGAAGTTCATCCAGTCTTTTACATATCTATATTGAGGAAGTACATTCGGGATCCATCCCATATGATCTACTTTGATGACTTGCTTGTGGGAGATGATGTGTCGTATGAATTACTACCTATTCACATCATTGATTCGAAGGAATAGATCTTGTGAAGACGGAGCATTTGTTTGGTTAAGGTGTTGGGAAGCATGGTCCAAGCGAAGAGATGACTTTGGAACACGAGGAGGTGATGCAAGTTGCATATCCAGAGTTATTCGTCAATTCTTGTACATTCTTTTTCTTTTGTGGTGGTGTGAATTTTGGGTACGAAATTTTCTAAGTGCTAGAGGATGTAAAGTCTTGAAAATTTTCGAATAAATTTTTCACATTCGTAATAATATTATAGAGGTGTATAATATTATTAATGCATTCGTTTAAATATGTGGAGATTTTTACGTTCAAGACTTTAGTGGTGTTGCTTTAGCTAAGACGAGACTCTGTGAATTTTTTATGGTAAGCATAGGTAAGGTAGAGGTGCATTATAACCTTAGAAATTATTTCCCGAATGGTTGGAGTTGGTAGAATGGAGTTTCGGCTTGAAAAACTGAAAACTGGAAAACCTTTAATAGTCTCCAGGTGGCATTCAAATGGTGGGGAAGTGTCATTTGAATGGCAGTGGCATTCGAACGATACCTTATACCATTCAAACGGCAAAGTCGGTAGACAATAGTGTTAAAACATAACGCAAGGCTGGGTGTTTTCATTTTCTTCTTTCCAGTATTACCCAGTTTACAAAGAATGGAGAGGGTGGGTTTTAATAGCAAACTCTAAAGGGGTGATTTAATCTAGCTAGGAGGCTCGGATTGAAGAAATAGGCAGAGAATCTTTATCCATTCATCGTAGAAATCGTTTCTACGTAAGTATTTCTACTTTTCTCTGTCGTTGGAGTTGCCTCGATTTTCGTGCATATATTGTATGTTAAATTTAAGTTGATTTTATTTTTCATCTTGGTGAGTTGAACAACTCTATAACATGAAGTTTGATGTTTTGATTATTTTTTATAGATCAAATCATGGGGTGTAGAAGAGGCAAATTTGAAGCTTTTGCCTAGGAAGTCTCAAGGTGGCTTATAGTGCGATTTGAGGTATGGTAATCAATGAACCTAATAAAAATTAGACGACTTTGTTCATATATATATTTTATGATTTATGGAGGTGATATTAGATGAAATTATTTATGAATTAGAGTGGACAAATATGTGGTGATTACATGTATATTATGAGTAAATTGAAATTGTGGAGATGTTGTATAATGTGGATATTACATTTATGTTATGAATAGATGATATATGTGGAGATGATATATAATAAGGTGAATGTATGATTATCGAGTTGGTAAATTTAATGCGGATTGGCGGTGTATTAATTATTGAGTTGATGCTTGTTAATTATTATGATTACTTGTAGTAGCAACTTCAAAACAATTAAATTGCTATGTTTTTTAGGAAGAGGTGATTTATGGGTACATGTTTATATGTGTTGGCTATTATATGTACATTCCCATTATCATACATTACAAATAGCATGCATATATGTGGTGACTATAATGTGCTCATTTTACAATATAAAAAAATACAAGTTCATATGCGGTGACTATAACATGGACATTATTGCTTCCTGAATTACATGCTTATATGTGGTAACTATAACATGTTAATTCATTATCAAATGCATTAT
>MKEJ01026916.1:0-19219 GCA_001753735.1 Embelia ribes
ACAAAATGATAAAAATTATACCAAATTATAGCCATCGCAATGGTGAGTAAGAAATATATTTACCTCAAAGCCAAACGACCAATGAAATGTGATGAAATTGACTCAAAACTCCCAAAATGATAAACCTATAATAAGAAATGATCCATGAGACGTAAAGAATAAGATTTTCAACTTTATTTAGACAAAACAATTTGGCACAAAAATTGATACAAGATCAATAAGAAAACGAGGATGAGAAACTTACATCAAAATGATCATCGCATGACATAGACTTCAAAAATGTTATTATTTTCTGCGGATGAAGGCACGAGCTCGTAGAACCCACGAGCTCGTAGAACCCACGCTGAGACTACTCATACTCTCTCTCCTCCTTCTCTGCCATGAATTTACGTATATATGAAATACATATTGACTTTTTTAGCTTAAAATGTACTTACTAGCATGACATTGTTCGACGCTTTGTCTATTGGTTATCCAACCGTTGGACAAATAAATTTCTATACCCTTTTTGGAACTCTTATGCTTTGAATTGGCTTTTTTTGAAAACATAAAAGTTGTAGATAATTAAAATATCTTTCCAATGGTACATTATAGGCTTTGAACTATCGCATCCCAAAATCCGTGACCCGAGGATCGTGAGATGAAAAGAAAAGAAGAAAGAAAAAAGAAAAGAAAAGAAAAAAAAAAGAAACGAAAAATATTTCTAAGCCATCATCGTAACTAAAACATTTTATCACAACTGCAGGGCAATATTACTCATCTATATATAGCAATCACATTAGAGTTGTGCAACAATAGTACATATATAAATATACTGTCCTAAAATATTTGTATAAACTACATTAAAAGAAAATAGAAAGGGCCATGCCAACACTATATGAAATCAACATTTATACAAAGTAAATGACCAATTTACATGTACATCACCTCAAGCTATCTGCTTGACAAAAATAACTAAGAATATGAAGTTACAATATGTTCTTGTTGCTACAAAATAACATATGAGCAACAATTCTAACTTCTATGTTCCCCTGCCATACATTTTATAGCATCAAAACATACATATATATAAGCATATAAGGATGCTCGAATCCGGCCTCCGCATCTACAAAACCACGCATGAGAAAATAAAGAAGAAAAATATACGGTCAAATGATAAACATAAAGCTAAAAGAGAGTCTAAGTGCTACATGATATGGATGAACATGTTATTCATGACAGTAAAGCATTTAAGGTAAGCATGCTTCAACAACGTAAAAGTGTAAACAATGTTAATGTAAAGGCCAATGAGAATAACCATGCTGCCAACACTGTGATTATGCAAAAGGATAATCATATCTCACTAATGCCTCACCAATACCTCACCAACACCTACGACTTAGGCTATAAAATTGGGGCTAGTATTTATCACTTTTTAAAATGACACTATGATCCATCTCCTATATGGTAATGCTAGTCATAGTCTTCATTGACCTGTCTCATGCATGGTAATGCCAGTCATTGGTACTATCCCTGATTAGGTTTCTCGTCTTTCATGGTAAAGCTGTAGACCTCATTGCTTCCTGCTCTTTGTAAACAATACTATTTGTTCAGAAAAGAAAAGAAAAAGGTTACTCGATCCCTAACTCACACATGCCACTATCGAATACAATATTATGGTATGCCTGAGTTGGATTCACATTTCCTGCAATCTCCTGGCTAATCCTTGGTACTTTTGCTCCCTTAAGATTTGACATCGATGCATGTGAATGAGAGGATTCAATTACATTTCTCATCATGTTTATGAATTCACTAGTTTCTTTTGCATTTAGATCTGACATAGACTTTACTATTTATACATCAAGCTTTGAATATTTAAGTTCTCGTGGCCACTTGATTGACCAACCTTGTAAAAATTATTTTGATTGGGCCTATATAGGCTTTGACCATTATCTTGGCCAATTCTTGGTGCATTTTGAGTTACGTCCTAACCATTTGGCCTTTCATTCAATGTTATTCAAGATTTCACCATCATCCTAGATTTTATCATTTCTTCTTCTCGTTGGTGCCATAACTTCAAGTTAGTTATGCAATGCCTTCCTTCTAGCACCAAAAACTAGTTTCTCACAAAGCTTCTTTCTCGCAGGAAGTCGATTTGATGAGTGTTGGAATGGCTTATTGAAAACTCAAAACAAGACGGATGTGGCTTCTTACCTTAGTTTCAGTATTTCTTTGATAGTGTATGGCAATTTCAAACTAGTAAAAGGAATAGCATAGAAATGAATAACACTATTGGGCCAAGTTAAACAAGATATCAATTATAGGGGCAAAACTATGTTTTGTTTTTTCCAACATTTTGTGAATGCTATTTAAGAAGGTCAAAAAACTTGACTTGATCAGGGCCAGACCTAGTCCAAATCAGTTACCTAGTCTTACTCTATGGGCATACAGGTTTAGATGGGTTCGGAATGGGTCTACTTGCATATCAGTCGATTGACTTCTTAATTCAAAAAATTGCTTTATACATGTCTTATACAAGTAATTGACACTAAATATGCAGGTTGGTTTCTTGTTTCGGCATCCTAGGTTTGGCTTCGAGAACCAGACCTACGGACTTGGACTTTCGGGACCGGGTCGAGTCGGCCTGGCGAGTTCTGGGTTAAATACATACCCTAATAAGGAGTCTTTTCCTTGCATTGGTTTGCAAAAGTGGCTAGGGGCTATTGAATAAATCAAAACCGAGTTGTCTCAAGTGAAACAAGATACAAAACAGAGGGGTAAAATTGCAATTTGCTCTCAACAGCACCAGTAACCCATCTCTCTTCGAATAACTTGGACCCCTCATCCATGGAGACACCCACCTTTCTCCTCTCACCTTCACCACCCTTCTCTCCTCAAACCCACAAAACACCCTAATTGTTCACACCCATCTCCTCAAAAATTGAATTTATTTGCAGCCAAATTGAAACAGATAATAAAGCGCTTCAATAGTTACAGTGAAATTGGGAATAAATTACTACAACGGCTCTTTTGGGCTGACAATAATGGGCCTGCATCTGGTGCTGAGGTGTCAGCATCGGGTTTAAAACTGAGTGAACCCTACAATGCGCTCTTACTCCCGACCTGGGCTATCCATATCTCCAGCATCGTCAAATGGTAAATTCCTAAATTTAATTATGTATTTGTTCTACTAGATGTCCGCCACCATTTGGAAATTAGTGCATGCATTTTGTAGGTAGTTTAGTTTTCAAGTTTGTTGTAGGTGATTTAGTTTCCAAGTTTGTTGTGTGCTTTTAGAGTTATTTCACCTGGAGTCCCAGTATGTCGAATGAAAATGAGAACGTAGAATCCCATATGAGCAAGTTACAGTGTAGTAGGGTTAGCCTTATATAAGGGTAAATTACTGTTGTTTAGCCTCTTGTAATTGTTTATATCAAGTTTTTAGTTTTCTAAAAGTCCATATCTAGTTTACTGTTATTTAACCTCTTGTAATTGTTTATGACAAAAAGGTATTCTTTTGGAATATGAAATTTGATAATTTTAAGCTTCAACTTATAGAAATAACTTTGAAGTTTTACTCTTCGATACTAGATTTCTCTTCGGAAAAAAGTATATTAGTACAATTCCCATTTCGTAGTTCGTTTGGATAGTAGTAATTTAGGTAATATAGTATTAGATCTATATCATTGTAGATTTGACACCAATGATTAAGAACCATGATTTCATTAATCGTGTGGTATTTTTTGGTACTGTAAAGATTTGCAGTGTGCCTGTGTTCATTTCTTCGCCATCAATAACCAATTCCTGAATCAAAATGTAATATTTCAATATCATAGTTATGAAATCAATACGTGTTAATTTGGGATCAAGATGTTTTCAAGAGTGGATATTTTAGCAGAAAGATATGCGAGAATCTTGATCAGAATGATGTCATTGTGATGTCATCCCCTTTTTCTTTATTCATTGTATTGGAATCGTTGAATGAACTCGATACCAATTCCTATCTCGGAAATCATTTTCTTGTTTCTTTGTTTGGGTGGTGTGAAGGCTGAGGAGAGAATAATTATATATTTGTGACATATTTCATTGTTCCTGAACAACTAGCAACTTTATTGATGTTATTCTTCTACAATTATTCCTCTCTATCAGTTATCTCTGAATGTTGTTTTGATTAAAGCTCCTTTTGTCTTGGCATAAAATGTTTTTCATTGAATGTTTACTCTAAAAATCTACATCGAGATTCGAGGGGATGCTTGAAAAAATAACTGACACTGAAACAAATTGAACCTTTATAACTGTTAAACGTCAAATAAGCATATAAGAGCTAATGGCATCATATTGATCACCAAACAGGAGGCCAGCTGCTGCTTTGTTTTATATACTTAGCAGCGCCATTCTTTGTCCCCAAAATAGGAATAGGTTATCCACAATGAGTGTTGAGAGATAATGATTGTATAAAAGGTTTTTTTTAGATAAAAAGGAAAATTATAATGTGTCAATAACTGTTAATTATGGTATATTGCCCATGTTATATACTAGCTCAATCATGCCCGTCGGTCCAATGGTTCAGGTACCCCTACTTGGAGGAGCACTTTGTGCATGCACCTGGCATTTCTTTTATAACTCCCAAGATCTAGATGTAAGATCATTAGTTTCAAGTAATCTGTTTCCAATTATGATAGATTGTTCATATAGAAACCTTAATGGCAAATTTGTCAATCGTTTATCTTGGAGACAAACTTCCAACTTTTTTTTTTTTTTTTCAAGTATATATAGAAAAAGAAACCTTATGCAACTCTTCAGCCTTTCAATCTAGAACAAGTCCCTAGAAAGAAATGATCAAGAAACAAAGGGAAGAAATGAAGAGGAGAGGCCGCCCATGAGGTTTATAGAACACCTCATGGGTTGGCATCTACTAGTCGACATCCAAATACAAACCAACAACATCAAACGAGCCTAGGAGCCACGGTCAACCAAGCAACAAATACATAGCATATTTATATGACAATAGCTAACATAGCTGCAATTTCTCCATTGACGAATGAGCTAGAATGTCCCATATCGTCATGAAATCTTGCGTTTCATTCTCTCCACAAATGGTAGACAATAGAGCAAAAAGTTGCTCTACTGAGTTCTGCCTCTTGATTCTTGCTTTGGAACTTTGAGCTTGCCCAAGTAACCCATTCTTCCCATCCCAGATCATAAGGTAAGCGGATGAATATGCTTTGGAACTTCTCAAAAACTTATTTAGCAAAGATACAACTAGTTAGAATATGACTCGAAATTTCCTCGCAAAGAACACATCTATTGGCAAGGTTGACCCTTCTTTCCTTGATTTTTTCTAGAGTGGCGAGTTTGCCCCTAAGCGCAAGCCAAGTAATAAAGCCATACCTTGTTACCACCGGACATTTCCAAACTAAGGGCCCCCATGCTACTCTATCCTTTTTGTCCCTCAAACTTTCCCATGCTAGGTGCACCAAGAATTCTTTATCATCCCAAGTGCACTGATCTACCCTGTTTCCCATAGAAGGTCGAACCCTCCTTTACAAATCTAAAAGGCGATGACCTTCTCCATTGAATCTTTGCAAATGGGTCCCTCTCTCAACCAAGGATCGAACCAAAAGGAAGTTGATTCTCCATTCCCCAACTTAATCCGAATGTGATCACCTACTACCACCAAAGTTGGAGAAATTTTGTCCATGTTTATGAGCATTTTTGTGGAATCTTCAATTGCCAAAAGGTGTGGTGTCGAATCAAGTTTGCCTTCACCCAATCCTTCCATATAAATTCATTGCTAAAATCCACACATTTTATGATTTGATACTTTTATGTCCCAAAAATGAAAGGAAAACACTCCACGCACTTTATTTGTAAATCAATTTTTTTCAATTATTCCACGCCAATGCTAATCCATGCCACACCATGTGAATGTAATGTAATGCATTTATATGTTATAATCAATACATTTAATATGATATCAAATACGCTATAAATATGATATTAAACCATGCATATAAAGATTTCATGTTTTTTCTAAGCTTACACG
Source organism: Embelia ribes (assembly GCA_001753735.1). Taxonomy (NCBI): domain Eukaryota; kingdom Viridiplantae; phylum Streptophyta; class Magnoliopsida; order Ericales; family Primulaceae; genus Embelia; species Embelia ribes. Next base: position 6,026 of record MKEJ01026916.1, read on the forward strand.
ACATATCAATCACGTCTAATTCACCTACACATATCCATACTATATGATGTATATTTTCATGTCCATTTATCTAAGCTTATTGTAAAATTAGGTGACGTATCAATCACGTCAATTCGTCTATGCATATTCTACTCCTATTAGACGTTTCCATCACCTCCAATTCCATTCCACGTACGTATCACATTTAAAATGTCTTATTCATATCTACATATGGACAAAGTTGTCAATTTTATATTAAAGTTCATTGATTATTGTACCTAACAAGCCACTAGAAGTCGCTTCGAGACTTCCTACGCAAAATCCCCAAATCGTCTCTTCTTCGTCTCGTGATTTGATCTAGAAGACAAATGCGAACAACGCACCTTGGGATGAAAATGATCCACATGTGATAAGGATCAAGAATATCAAATTTATTTGCATGTACAAAGTTGCATGGAAAATGAAAAAATGTAAATGAAAGAGACGAAAGATGAGACTTACATCAAAATATTTGCCTTATTCCAAGGATGAGTAATCTTTACTTTTTAATCGTAACCGAGAACCGAGGTTAGATGATTTAAGGCTCCAAAGATTGAAAACTTGGGGCACTAAACCTCTTCTCTCTCTTCTTTTTTGAAAAGTAGAAAAAAAAATAAAGAAGACAAGTATTGGACCACGCCACTTAAGTCAGTCAATACCAGTTGGATCGATCCAACAACACTTGGATTGATCTTGGATCGATAGGTCTGAAATTTTGGATCTATCCAACAACTAGTTAGATCGATCGGAGCCACTGGAATTTTGAGTTTTTACACCTCGGACCGGAAACTTCCAAAAACACTCATAATCCCTCATAGACACTAATGGAAGTGTCTAACAACTTATGAAATAGTATTTGAGTACTAGACACTCGATCTATGCAATATAACGCAACTACCAGAAAATTCCGTCTAAATACCGTATTTCTACTCTATTCGATGCTATTCTCCACACCATGTAACTTCGCATCACACACTACACACACATATATATAGTCTATGCATACTACGTAATAATAATGTAATCATTTAAAACGGAAAATTTATTTGAATTTCCGGTACATTACATCCTCTTATATACTACGCAAAAGAAATAACGTACCAAAATCGATGAATAACTCGAATACTTCGCATGCATCTCCACTTTATGCTCCCACATGATCCCTTCACTCAAACCATACTTCCACAACACCTTCACCTACCGAATACTATGCCTACTCAAAATTTGCTCATTCTAATCCAAGATACGAATAGGTTAGAGCACATACAACACATCTTCTTCCACATATATGTCATCAAAGTCAATCACTTACGATGGATCTTGCAAGCATTTTTGAAGCATAGAAACATGAAAGATTGGATGAACCTTTGCAAGTTGAGGTTGCAACGCCAAATGATATGCCACTTCACCAACTACCTTAAGAATAAGGAAAGGACCGATATAATATGGTGAAAGCTTTCCTTTCTTTCTGAATCGCATACTCCCCTTCTTTAGATATACTTTTAGAAACATGTGTTCACCAACTTCAAATACCAACAATCGCCTTTGCACATCCACATAACTTTTGTAATGACTTCGAGCTGTCTCTAACCTCTGCTCGATCAACTGGATATTCCAAGTTGTTTCTTCTACCCACTTGGGAACCAACAATGCCCCATCGCCTACTTCTGCCCAATAACTTAGAAATCTACATGGTCTCCCATGCAACGCTTCAAACGGTACCATTTCAATACTTACATGATAATTATTGTTATAATAAAATTCAACTAAGCTTACGTGATCTTCCCAACTTCTACCAAAATCAAGCACGCCAGTATGAAATACATCTTCCACCATCTTGAAGGTTCCCTTAGATTGACCATCCGTTTGCAGGTGAAAAGCCATACTTAGAGAAAGTTTGGTTCCCAAGGATTCCTGAAAACCTCGACCAATAATACGATATAAATCGAGAGTTACGGTTCAATACAATAGACACCAGAACCTTATGCAACCAAAAAAAAAATTGATGTATTTTTTACAGAGTTTTTTAATTGAGGTGATACGTATCAAAAGGAAATGTGCAGATTTCATCATACAATCCACAACAACCCATAACATCACATCCATACCTCGATCCTAGAAACCCTGTGATGAAATCCATGGTAATCTGTTCTACTTCCACTCGGGAATGAGCAACGGCTAAAAGAACCCATCAAGATGTTTATGCTTGGCTTCACTGGTTGATATGTTAGATAATGAGACATAAACTCCTCTGCATCTTTCTTCATACTAGATCACTGAAAATGACGAGACACGTCATGGAATATCTTGGTATCCCCGAGATATACTAGCAACTGTGAATGATGAGATTCCCATAGAACTTCATCCGGAATAGAAATAGGCACATACAAATGACTTTGGAAATATAATACGTCATTGTCGAAAATGGTCCACTGATTAAGAACATCCTCCCTGAGAATTCGTAGTCGATACACATTCGATTCCTCATCCAAACACTGCGCCTCCACCACACAAGTTATTAAAGTCAGTTGGACTTCAATTGTAAACAATGTAGCCCGATCATCCACCTCTACAACCTCTAACCCATACTCATTAAGCACTTGAAGCTTCTTCCATTCATCAACAATAAGGCAAGCAATAAAGTAATGAGCCTTTCCACTCAAAGCGCTCGCTACTACATTGGCCTTCTTGGGATAATATTCCAAATCAAAGTTGTATTGCTCCAAGTACTCCATCAACCTCTTTTGACGCATATTCAAATTCTATTGTGTGAAGATATACTTCAACGAGTTATGATCCGAATACACATCGAACTTATCCTCGTAGAGGTAGTGTCGCCGACACTTCAATACAAATACAACCTCACCAAGCTCAAGATCATGAGTATGGTAATTCTTCTCATGCATGAGTATGGTAATTCTTCTCATACACTTTCAACTGCCTCGACGATTAATCCACCACCTTTTCAAGTTGTATCAATATGCAACAAAATCCATCTTTTGATGCGTTGCAATATACCTTGTAGCCAAGGCCTTTCTCCAAAATTATAAGGATTGGAGCTAAGGTTAGCAAATCTTTGAGTCAAAGAAAGGAATCCTCACACTTTGAACTCAATTCAAACTTCTCGCCTTTACAAGTAAGCTTCATCATAGGGGACGCGAAATGCAGAGAGTCACGAACGAAGCAACAATAACAATTGGCTAATCCCAAAAAGCTACGGATTTCAAACACAGACTTAGGTCGTTTCCAATTGGTAACGGCCAACGACCTTTTTTTTATGGATCAACAGTTATGCTACTTTCCGATACAACATGACCAAGGAAGTGAACTTCGCGCAACCAAAATTCATATTTCGAGAACTTCGCAAAAAGTCAATACTCTAAAAGAGTAGAAAGTACAATGCAAAGATATTCTCGGTGTGTCTCCTACGTAGGCGAATATGCTAGAAGACAACAATGAAATGATCCAAATGAGGTTGGAAAATGTGATTCATCAAGTCTATGAATTTTACAAGGGCATTTGTAAGATCAAACGGCACAACGAGGAGTTCATAATGCCCGTATCGAGTCCGAAATGCCATTTTCTTAATATCTTCCTTCTGCACCCTCAATTGGTGATAATCCGAATGCAGATTAATTTTAGAGAAGAAACGAGAACCCCAAAGTTGATCAAAAAGATCACCGATACGTGGTAAACGGTACTTTTTTTTCACCATTATGCAATTCAACTTACAATAGTTAATGCACATGTGCATTGAGCCATCTTTCTTTGGAACAGACAACGTTGAAGCACCCTCAAGATGAAGTGCTCGACCTAATGAATTTGTTATCGCAGCTCCTCCAACTTCACTGCAGCCAAATGGTATGGAGCGATAGAAATAAGTTTAGTCCCCAACATCAAATCAATAACGAACTTAACCTATCGCTCAGGAGGTAGTCTACTCAAATAATTGGGGAATACATCTAGAAAATCATATACAATAGGTTCATACCCCATCCCACAACCACTTCCCTTTCAATAGATAAGTTAGCTAACATAACAGAAAGACTAGTCAATGCCCAATGCGTATAGGGAAATATATGATCACGCTCTCCCTAAAAAATAATGCTATCCCTCGTAGAAGTCCTCATCAAAACTCTACACCTCTTGCAATCATCACAACATGAAAGTATATTAACCAATCTATACCCAAAATGATATAGAAACCTAGCATGCCAAATACTATAAAATTATAAGTGAAAATACAATCCGCAATAGGAATTTCCACCCCCGACAAAGGCGATCAATACAATAAGTGTTTTTCCCTAGAATGTCAACATACATAGGAGAATTCAAATACTCCATAGGCAATTCCACATCAATACAAAACGTAATAAATTGAAGGAACGTGAAGACTGACCTTGCTGAAAGGTAGCATGTGCTCATGTAGATAAGAAAGGTAGCATACCTTAAACAACGAAAGGTTAAACAATCTCGGGAGCCTGGGGTATCACATAAGTTCGAGTCTGAGAAGACTGACCCTACTGAAATCAACCACACCAAACGCTACTCTGATAACCTCCACAAGTTACACTGTTACTCTAACGAGAAGAAGAAGGTGTAGCATGTGATGGCCTAAGAGCTACCACAGATGAAGAAGGTTGTTGTTGACCACTAGGGACAACTAGAATGGGAGAGCCCTCAGGACACCACAACTACATGTAGCCCCTATTGCCATATCTACGATAAATGACCATAGGACGAATTATCTAAATATGTCCCTTTACCTCATACATATGACAAACAATAGACTGAAGACAGTCAAGAGCTATGTGACCCTATCAACGACAAGTAAAATACCCCGTACTCTGAATAGTAGTTCCCCAAGATGTCAAACCTGCCGTCTGAAACCGACCGCAAGAAGAAGAAAAACTATCTCATGACCTCTTCCTGTCACCAACTGCACTAGCTTAAGAACCACCATCGCCACTGCCACGATTTGCCGAACCTATACCCGAAACCTAAACAAACTAAGGACCCACAAATGGACCCGAAGACCTAAAAGAATGAGAAGGGTCCACACAATGCTTATTGAGCAACCTATATCCACTTTCATGGACATACCAATAAATCCCTTAAAAGTCTCGTGAATATTGGCCATGACATGAGTTTTCACCCTGGCTCGAACTACCTAACTTGTAGTTTCTCCATTTGAAACTAGCTCTGGTGCATACCAGGATAAACTTGTGAACTTCATGTGGTATAATTGCACATCATATCCCCTTGAGTAAGGTTTATGAACTCATCCCTCTTTCTTTCCTGGTGCATTTTAGGAAAGAATTATTATAGGAACAACTCTTTGAAAGCGGCCCAAGTAAGACTACTTCCGCTAAAAATCTCCTCCTGGCATTTCCACCATTTCGCCACCTTATCTTGTAGATAGAATAGCACATTCGTCATCCAAAGATCGTTTTCTACTATCTGGAATGACTTGAATATGTATTCTACATCTTCCAAAAATTCTTTCGCTACAATTGGCTCAGGATCTCCCTTATAGATAGGAGGATCCATCTAATTATAATGTTTCTGAGCTACCAAGACTCGAGTTTCACCACTCTTTTCCCGCGAACTCCCCACCATATGTATGAGAATTTCCTCCATCACCCGAAGCCTATCCTCCTCCCGTTGAAGATGAGCACGTGGGGGAATTTGAGTTTGAGGTAAATGACCCTAGCCCTCATTTTCCTCCATGCTCTCATCTTCCGATGTTTCCTCCAAATCTGAAATATTATCTTCTTTCCTCACGTCTGCTATCGTTTGTGCGCAAGTGTATATATGTGGCACCTCTTTTTTTATCATGAACTCTCGTTTTTCCACCTCGACTGTGAATATTTACTCATCTTCCTCCTCATCGACCTTCACCACAATTTTCTAGCCCTCACACCATTGCTAAGTTTCACATCAAAAACCAATGTAAGAGGAAGAAAAGAGTTAGATTCATAATGTAATGATAGTATTAATGTCAATGCAAACTATCACACATTATGCTATACAATCAAATTAGTACAACACAAATAATTCCTATGCAATCAATGCCTTTATCCCCACCAAAACTCCTACCTGTAAGCCATCAAGGTTTATGTAACTTGGTTAGTTCTAATAGCAAACTGTCGCCCCCCGAAATCCGTGACCAGGGGGATGTGAGAAAAATAAAAAAGAAAAAAGAAAAGAAAATGAAATGAAAAGAACAAAAAATGTTTCTATGTCATGATCATCATTACAACATCTAATCACAATTACAGGGAGATACTACACATTTATATATAACAAACACATTAAAGTTGCATAACAACAAATACATATATATAGCCTTCCTAAAAATATATGTATAACTATGCTGAAAAATAAAATAGGAATGCCAAAGCCAACACCATATAAAAACAACATCAATTTGAGAGAAACGACTAACTTACATGTACGTTACTACAACATCTAATCATCATTGCAGGGAGATACTACATATTTATATACAACAAACACATTAAAGTTGCACAACAACAAATATATATATATATATATATATATATAGCCTTCCTAAAAATATATGTATAACTATGGTAAAAAATAAAATAGGAAGGTCATAGCCAATACTATATAAAAATAACATCAATTTGAGAGAAACAACTAATTTATATGTACATCACCTCAAGCTATCTGCTTGACAAAAAATAATTAAGAAAAGAAGTTACAACATGTTCTTGCTACTACAAAAATACTATAAAAGCAATAAGAATATCTAAATTCAAAGTCGCCTCCACCATACCTGCTATAGCATCAAAATATATAAATATAAAAGCATTTACGGATGCTCAGAGTCCGCCTCCGTACCTATAAAACCATGCATGAGAATATAAGGAAGAAAAATAATACGGTCATATGATAAGCATCAAAATGAAATAGAGTCTAAGTGCTATATGATATGAATGAGCATGTTATTCATAAACAGTAAGGCATTTAAAGTAAGCATGCTTCAATAATGTAATAGTATAAACAATGCTGATGGGAATGCCAATAAGAATACTCCTACTACCAATATTAGGACTATGCAAAAGGATAATCATACCCACCAACGCTAACACCTACGACTCATGGTAAAAAGTTGAGACTAGTATCTATCCCGCGTGGAAATGTCAATCATAGCTTTTGTTGACCCGTCTCCCACTTATTAACGCCAATCAATGGTAATATCCTTGATCAAGTTTCTCATCTTTTACGATAAGGCTATAGGCCTCATTACTTCCTGCTATTTATAAAATAATACTTTGTCCCGAAAAGAAAGAAAATAACTACTGAATTCCTAACTTACACATGCCAATGCATATGCCTCATCTACACATGAATATGATAATGACAACACCTTTAACATGAATAAGATAATAACAACGCCTTCGCATGAATATGATAATAACAACCTCTTTAACGTGATAAATTATTCTACAAATGAAAATGAGTCTAATTATCATGTGAATAATATCATATCATCTATGCCAAATATTATACCAATCAACTATGCCAATACAATATAATTCATACACGTCTATATTCCACATATTCTCTATTTAATATTGAGTTTATAGTCTGCGGTACCTAGAAAGATGCTAGGTGACACCCGAGACTTCCTATGCAAAATTCCCAAAATCAACTCTTCTACGCCCTATGATTCAATCTAGGAGATGAACTCGAAAGATAGCGAACTTACATAAGAAAACGATATACATAAGATGAGGAACAAGAGTATCAAAATTATTTTCATCTATGACAAGTGCATGGAAAATGAAAAAATATAAATGAACAAAATAAGAAACGAGACTTACATCAAAAGGTTGGCCTCACAATAAGGATCGAGAACCTACACTTTTTATAGGCGGACAAACCCCGAGACTAGATCAAACCGAGCTCCCAAGTTGAAGAAAAGCAAACCCCCTTCCCTTTTTCTATCTAATTTCGTGCAACAAAAAGAATAAATGAAATGTAACAAGTATTGTTCCACACCGCATAAGTTCGGTCAAGGCCCAATTGAATCGATCCAACAGTTGTTGGATTGTTTGGTCTGACATCTTGATCGATCCAAAAACTAATTGGATCGATTGGACTTACGGGTATCCAATCTCACTTGAGCCCGCATTTTTTGTTGATGACTTCCAAAATACTCATAATCACTAATAAAAGTATTTTTCGACTTTCAGAATGACATTTGAGTGTCCAGAACTCAATCTACGCAACTAAATATGACTATCGACAAACTCCGACCAAACACTACATTTTCTACGCTTCTCGATGTTTCCCCACACCACGCGACTACGCACAACACACCACATATACTACACTAAGTCCATGCATACAATGAAATAATAATGTTATAACGCAATAATAATATTATTATTAAAAATGAAAATTTTATTCAAATTTCTGGGACATTACAGACTCGGCACGGGCCTATTCATTTATGAACGAGCCGAGCTTGAACAATAAATTAATAATTGTTAAATAAACGAGTCAAGTTTGAGCAACTCCGAACTAAGCTCATTAAAGGCTTAGGTTCGCTTGAGTAATTTTTAAATTTAAAAAGTTAGTTTATATATTTAAATACATATAATTTCAAATACATGCTGGTAAGTTGCTACTAGTTGCTAACATTAGGATATATTTATGTTAATATTGAGTATTTCAAAGTATTTGATAACCCAATTCAAACAATTTAAGATTATTAAAACAAGTCAAGCTTAATGAGCTACTAAACAAGCCGAGTTTTATAATTCATACTCAACTCGTTAAGCTTAATGAGTCCAGCTGAGCTCGAGTCGAGTTTTACAAACATGAAGCAATTTAAGACCGAGTCAAGCCCAAATTGAATCTTAATGAGTCTGAGCCAGACCTGAGCAACTCTATTAAACAAACGAGACGAGCTTGAACAATCCAAGGCTAGGCTCGGGTCGGGTCATTTGCATCCCTAATGATTAAAATTAAATTTATCAATAATGAGAGTAAATAGAAATATCGCAAAAAATATAGGGGTAAATTGGAACAAAACAAAAAAATTTAGGGGGTAAATTGAAATAATTAAAAGAATATGAGGAAACTTGAAATGAGACTAAAACAATAAGAAACAAATTAAAACAAATGAAATGATGAAACAAATTAAAACAAGACTCAAAAAGATAGCATGTAATTTATATAAATATAATAATGTTATAATTTATATAAACATAATAATGTTATCATCACATCATTAAAAAAATCTAAGTGAACAATTTATTAGTTCCTCCAATTATGGAACAACTGTCTAATTCTTTCTCCAAATTTATTTTCCGTCATATTAATCCCTCCACCTTCACGTTCTTGTCGATATAGTTCGTCACTAGAACAGAAGCTAACACCTTTAGTTGCCATTAGATGACATTGCGTGAAAATAATGATTTGCTAAATAACAAAAATTTAATGTCTCCTACAAAATAAATATGATTTTTGTACTATTAGGATAAAAATTTAAATATTTAATTAAAAAATTATACTAATTCAAAATTTGTTATATCAATTGTCTTGCTAATATTAACTACAAATATACGAGTAAGATAATAATTAGAAAAAAATTGTACAGTTACTTATAGTTGACCAACCATTTATATTTTCATACACTTATTTGAGATAGTAAATTTTATTACACTCAATTCAAAATCAAGATTTATTTATATTTTATTAATATTTATAATATAAACTTATATATAAATACTTATATCACTGTCGGTGATTTTTTAATATAATAGTAAACATGAAATACTAAACAATTTCAAGTAAAAATCGAAAAGGTAAATGCATAAATGGTTGATGAAATATTAAGATCACTAGTAAATATTTTAAAATTTTTATTTATATGCATTATACAACTAATATTAGCATCTATTTTTAGTATATATCCGTTTTAATTAAATATTGCTTAATGATTTCCATTTAAACTTACTTTTTTAGAACAAAAGCTTATATATTTAGAGAATAATGAAATTAAAATTTAAAAAATGTTATACTATTACATATTTTATGATTTTTCATTTTCATGCCATATCAACAAATATTAGTCAACGTAAATAAACACCTTTCGGGTGACAACATTAACCAGTAATGAGAAGTTTTGAGGGTTTAATTGACGAAAAATAAAAGTGGGAATGAAATTAACAGTTGGTCTAAGTTGAAGAATTAAAGGAAAATTCCTGCAAAAAAAAAAAAACTAAGACATTTTCATTTTAATCAAATGAAAAAGGGCAACAAGCAGGAAATTGTATATTACGATACCATACCATCTAATTTTATCCTTAATGGTAGGATAATAAATTTTGTATGCATCATCACTGTATACAGATGAATATTTATTCCACATCGAATTTATATAAAAGTCATTATATTTTTATATTGAAGTAGAATACTTACTCAATACAAGCATGTCTAGAAGTGGAGGATACATAGATTTGATATCGTTGTATAATGAGATTTGCAAACACTCATCTCTATGCATATTTTGTGCCTTAAAATTATGAAATATATAACTTCAACTGTTAATTTAAAGGTTTGCCAGCAACTCTAATTTTGTTCATCATATACTTATTACAGTTAAGCAAGTTAAGCCATAATACAATTAAGCCATTTCTTTACCTGAAAAATAACTTAACACAATATTAGTTCATTTCCAATAATAAATTTAAAATCCAATACTTATAAAAATATTTCCTTTCTGCATCACTCTATTTATATTTGAAATTGTTCAATATGTTTTGCTAAACTGGAGGATAACAATCTTTAACTCCAGATGCCCCGCTATACTTATAAAATCATTATAGGTATATTTCGTTTCACTTTCTTCAGGGACCACCATGGGCCACGTTGTTGAACAAGGTTGTTCATGGCTTCACACTATGCTACAATGGATATTTATGATGTTATGATATAATTTTTTCTTCAGAAATTTAAGATATACATCTTGATAATTTTATAAAATTTTCTGTAGAGTCTGAAAATATTTTTTTGCATAGTCTACAAAATATTTAGCATCAGCGGTAGAGATTCGTGTTGTTATCGTGTTGTGAATTATTCTAGAAAGTAATATAATGATCTGCAGGAAAGTAAAATAGGAAACCAAGAAGAATTATGTGGTTCAACTTCAAGTTAAAAAAAATTTAACTTAGGCCTAGTTCAATTGACTAATAACAGTGTATACTTATATTAATGTAAAATACTAGATTACAATATAATATAACATATAAAATAAAGTTTGAAATCTTAACAAAAATAGATCTGTTCCCACTCTCATTTTCTCTCATTTTTCTCTATTTTTTGCGTTCTTCCTGCGCTTTCTTTATGAGTTTTCTTTGCACTTTTCTTGTTCCTCTCATTTTATTATTTATGCACAAATTTGTGAGTTACAGGTCAACATGGGGGCCATGTTTGCATAGTATATAGTATTCTAATTTAATGATTGAGCTCCATACTTGTATCAGACACAGTAAAATAACACTTCAATGATAACAATACATAAATTTTTGAATAATTATTTGGTGGCTTTTGTTGAAAGAGATAATTTTAGTAGCTTGTATAATAACAGTACATAAGTTTTTGAATGATTATTTGGTGGTTTTTGTTGAAAGAGATAATTTTAGTAGCTTGTCAAATGAAACTATTATGAGTTCTTTTTAAATTTTGGCATCTTTAGGGTCAACTGCAAGTTTAATTGAAAATTACAAATATTTATTTTTCTTTTTTATATACATATTTATATAAACATAGAAAGCATTTTGAGTGTGATTATATTTAATTCGTTCACCTTGGATGAAAATCCTGACTCCGTGTATGCAAACTTGGCCAATATCAATAATTTTGTGGATGTGAATATCGATATAGAGCCACTATGATAAATTTAAGTTTAATAAAAGTTTTTATTATAGACGGTCGAGACAAATAATTTTTTTGGGTTGGGGGTTAAAATTATTTTGGTTACAAATTTTTTCCATTTTGAACTTTAATGTTACTTGCTAATAATTTTTTTTTTTATTATTGTTTTTTGTTTACGGAAATTTTATTGGAAAACCGAATTGCTTGTAAGGAGTCTAAAATGTAGGGGTGACTCCAATAATATGTCAAAAGATAATGGAGAATTATAAGAGATTTTTTAAAGATCAATTCTACTTTCATTCTAAAATTTTATCTGATTTTCTTACATATTTACGTAATAAATATAATATTAAATTTAATCATTAATACAATACATTTATAAATCATCCACGTGCCAAGACTACTCAGGACACACCAGTAATTTTGGATGGGAAAAGCATTGTTATTTAAAATTGCATTGATTGCACAGTATAAATCAAATGTACTTTAATAGGTAGGCATTGAAAACAAATATAAACGATAAAAAAATTTCTACCATACAAGGAAAGAAAGAAGTTCTCAAAAAAATAAATAAATAAATGAAAATGAGTTCATTACACACGTTAGAGTGGAGAATAATATAAAATTAAAAATAGTCCCAACTTAGAGCTGGTGTTTTAGTAGGATTGACACTTAACAGTTGGTACCGTACAATGCACGCTTTTTTTTATAATTTTTTTTTTAAATTTAGAGTGAATTAATTGATTAATCATTTAAACTTATACTTTTGTCTTTATATTAAAAGAAGTGTCAAATCATTCAAATAATGTACTATTCTGATTGCCAAAAGCGTACATATAAATATGGGAAAAGAGTGCACTCTTATGAGCAGATGAATACGCATAAAAATAGAATTTATTAAATAAAATTGTAAAATTATTTTCAAAATTTTTTATGACAATTTCTTATCCTTTTACTATTTAGAAGAGTTCCAATAAATATACCATGTACCAAAAATGCCAGAATGTCGACATGCTAGGAATCGTTTACCAATATAACTAGTTGACTTGCGTAATCATAAGATCAATAATATATGTATATATATTATATATAGGGTTAATTACACTTTGCCCGCACAACATTTTTACAACGATGGGTATCTGAAATTATATTATCCTCCCATAAAATTTTTTAGTCAATACACCTTACCCCTAAATATTTTGGGGGCAAAGTGAAAGTGAGATTATTTATCATAAATAATTCAAAAAATTATTAAGATAC
>MKEJ01026918.1:0-10176 GCA_001753735.1 Embelia ribes
ACCTCAGTACGGTTTGACCCTCACAGAGCCAGCTAGTTGGATGTAATTCAAAATGACGCATACAAAGATTTGAAATCATCATAAAGAAGGAAACAAATCAAATCATAATAGTCATATGATTTGCAAATGTCAAGACTCCTCTATATAAACAAGGCTTCATTTATTGACAAAAACAACTATTGAAACTATTGAGACTATTGAGAAAGATTCAAAAGAAGATCAATACTTCCTTATATTCAAATCAAAAGATCAACACTTTCAAAATCAAAGTCTCATCATCATTACTCAAAAGTTCAATGTATTCAACCTTCATATTTAAAGCCTTTGAAGTAAGAATCAATACAATCCTTTAAGCATTTCATTTATATTATTTTATAAGGACTGTTTGTAAGATTGAGTGTAACGTCCCAGAGATTCCTTAATTATAGCAAGGTGGAGTAGTGGGTGTATATACATATTTCATATACATTTAGTATACATAAAGTATATATACTATATGTATATTGATTATATGAGTAGAGTGTATGAGGATGAGGAAATAAATAACATTTTTATAATACAATTTCGGCTTTAAAATCAATAAAAGTGGTTAGCCAAACAAAGTATCCGATGGGGTGTCCAGAATGTTGAGGCTCTGGACAGGTTCCGGACAAAAGTGTCCAGAGTGGTTGTTTTTAGCCAAAATGTTAACTTAGTTGTCTTAAAGCCAAAATGTTAAATTTTTCTAACTTATTTTTCCTGTGTCCGTAGGGTAGCTTTGGGGTGTTCGACGGCGGACAGGTTCCGGGCATCCTACTCCAAGGCTCTGGACCTCTTAATGTTATGAAAAGTTACTTTTCCTCCTTTGTTTAAGGGGTTAGGTGGCCAACTTGTTACCTAATTTCTTTTATTCCGTGTGAGAGACTAGAAAAAGACGGTATGGTGGTGCAAAAGGGGTTTTGAACTTTGAGAGGTGATTTGATCTAGCTAAAGTAGGTGTACATTGATTTAGAGTTGATATTCGACTCCTCATCTTGTAGAAAATCTTTTGAGGTAAGTCTTGACTTTTATCTCATTCATTTACTATTCATTGGTTTCCGCGCACTTGATGTACATGAAATTTTCTTTGATATTATTGTTGCTCATTGCGTGTATAATATCTTTATATCTAGGTACGAGGTGATTCGAGTTCAATTACTAGATCAAATTAAGGGATAAAGCAGAGGCATATTTGGGACTTTTGGGTGAGAAGTCTCGAGGTGACTTCTAGTGGCTTAATAGGTACGGTAGTAAACGAACTTTAATATAAAATTGACTACTTTATCCATATGTAGATGTGAATGAGATGTGTTGAATGTAATATATATGTGGAATGAACTTCGATATGATGGAGACATCTAATAGGCATAGAATATGCGTAGACAAATTGATGTGAATTGATATGTCAACTAAGTGTAGAATATGCGTTGGTAAATTGGACGTGATTGATACATTGTGTAGGCATAGAAATAACATGAAATGCTTTATGTGCATAGTTTATTATCATGTTAAATGCGTGGATTATAATATGTTAAAATGCATTACATTGCATTAATGTGTCATAACGTGGATTGGAGTTGGCATGGAATTTTGGAAAGGAAATTGTGTTACACAATAAAATGCGTGGATTGATTTGCTTTCACTTTTTGGGACATGAATGTATCAAATTATAAAATGCATAGATTTTAGCAGTGAGGTCATACAGCCTTACCGTGAAAGATGGAAAACTAGATCTGGGATTATTCCATTAATTACGTCACCAGCGGGTGGTGATCAATGAAGGCTCGGTCGCGTCTCCAGCGGGTGGTGAGCTTAGTGATTTATGAAAGTGTGGTGATACTAGTCCCAATAAAATATTTTAAAGATTTCGAATGTAAAGTGTATGGGCGTGCATTACATTCATGATTATAATTACATTTATGTTCACATGATTATTCTGTATTGTCATGCATTCATTCATAATGCATATAGCCTAATATCTCTTTTATCGTAGAGTTAATTGGCTAACCGTACATTTTCTTTTTCCATATTTTAGATATATGCGTAGTTTTGTTAGTGTGGAGGTAGGCGTAGAGTATCAGTAGATACTCGGACTTATTGTACATATTTTTGGCGCACATGTATTAGCGCAGACAATGTATTTTGTTTAGTAGCGTACTCTGATATCATAAATATAGCGTTGTAGCATGGGCAAAGGTATAGATAGGTTTTTACTCTTGTATGGGAAACGAAGAATCTATGTATATATTCTATTTTCTTTTATTTTGACAAGCATACAGCTTGTACTGTTGTATAAGTAAATAGACATATTTACTTTTGTTTATATACGTATTTTCTGGGGTTGGCGCCTTTATCCTTTGTTTTTAGTATAGTTTTTATATATACATGTTGATGATCATGCTGTAGAATGTGCGTAGGATCGTCCTGCAGTGACGGATAGATGCAATGTAAATGGCGTATGGCGTAGTTATTTTATTCTTTTGTTTCCATTTGTTTTACTTTCTTTTATTTTCCCTTTCTTTTCTTCTAAATCTCACATCCCCGGTTTTTTCTGGAATTCAGAGCGTGACGGGTTGGTATCAGAGTTAATCGGTTATATAAACTTTAGTGTCTTTCGGGTCGGAGATCTTGATGGGGTGAGAGCGTAAGAATGCGTAGGAACTGTTTGCTTATTACTAGCTTCTTGCATGGCATAATATGTGATACTTGCATTGGTATAGATACTATTACTACATTATGAAATCTGACTTGTCTTCTTCTTGTGTGGTTATTAATGTCAAGTTAGCGATGGTGTGAGGGCGTGGAAATCGCCATGGAGGATGACATGGAGGGAGAGTTTTGAATGCGCGTTGTCATGGTAGTAGAGCAGGGACTCGTAGTAAGGAAGAGGTGCATCTCAGGCGCATTCATACATGAGAGGTGGAAATCTGGGAAGCAAAAAATATTCCCGACTTAGAGGATACTACAAGCGAGGAAGTGAGCTTGGAGGAATATGAAGAAAAGGTTCCTTTACCAAAATCTCGAGTTCCTCCATTTACTCTAATAAGGCTTAACAATGTAGGAGACTCTTCTAGTATGATCCAAGCATTGGAAGTGGCCTTGAATAGAGTGGTACGAGGTTCAAGGACAAGAGTAGAGAATGTAAAAACTCGGACATTTACGGCTCAAAAGATGTTTCAGACTACGGATCCACCGATCATTTCGGGAGAAGGTAAAGTTATCCTAGCCAAAGATTGGGTGAGAGATGTGGATAGAATTTTTAAATCTCTTCATATGGTGGAGGACGACTTACGAATGGCAACGGCGCCATTATACTTGATCTGCATTTCGGGAGCTATTCTTGGAAGAATTTTTTCCTGGGATGCTTCGCAAAAGAAAGCGGGAGTAGTTTATAAATCTCGTCCAAGGAGGTTCCTCGGTGCAAGAGTATCAGATTCCATTCACTGATTTGCATTGTTATATACCCGAGAATGTATCGACGGAGAAGATGTATTACCGTCAATTCAAGAGTAGTTTGCATTCATCTATTCAGACATATATGATGGCAGGACATCCTAACAATTTTAAGGAGTGTGTTGATATAGCCATGGAGATAGAACACAGTCTGAAGGCCAAACAACAAGCAAAGGTTTCTTACTCTACTTCTCATTCTATTCAACCTTCTAGTTCGCAATCTCATTCCGTTTAGGGCCCGGATGGAGGTTTGGGTATGCGTGGTAGTCGTAGTGGCAGTGGCGGTAGTAGTGGTAGTGGTTCCCATGTTAGCAGCGGTGGTGGCAAGAAAAGATCGCAGGATGACTTTTCTACTTCTTCCCGCGAGCGCTCTCAGCCTATTTTGTCTTCTTAAGGCTCTACTGCATGAGATTCAGGTTATATTGCTTGTGATTGCACGCCTCCTATGGCATGTCGAATGTGTGGGTTAGAGGCTCATATTCAGACTGTGTGCCTGTTAGTTGTTTGTCGTCGGTGTGGTTAGCAGGGGACACATACAGTGTTACTGTCCAGTGGGTTTTGCCATTCCAGTTGCACCTCAGCAGCAGCAGACCTCATCTTCTGGTGTGGCACCGAGGCTACTACCGACTATACCTTCTTCATCTTCTCATCAAAGCAGGGGTGTATAACATGGAAGTTATTAGGGTAGAGTTGGATGAGATAGATTTCAGTAGGGTCAGTTTTCGCAGGCTCGCGCTTATGTTATTCCTCATATGCCTCAAGCTCCATATGTTGTTAAGCCATCCATTATTTGAGGTATTATACTATTTTTCTCTACATAGGCACATGTTTTATTCGATACTAGTGTATCACATTCATTTATTTTATTACGTTTTGCATTAATGTTGGAATTGCCTATGGAGTATTTGAATTCTCTCATGTATGTTGATACTCCGGGGGATGACACTTATTAAATTGACTACATTTGCCAGGGGTGCGAGATTCTTATAGTAGATCATATTTTCACATATAATTTCGTAGTATTTGGCATGTTAGGTTTTGATATCATTCTAGGTATAGATTGGTTGACGGGCTTTCATGCTATCATTGATTACGAGAGGCGTAGAGTTTCGGTAAAGACTCTTGAAGGGGTCAGCATTATTTTTTAGGGAGAGCGTGATCATACGATTCCTTTTGCTTTTCGTACGATGACTAGCCTTTCTGTTATGTTGGCTAATTTTTCTATTGCGGAGGAAGTAGTTGTGGGGTTGGAGTTGTTGCTAGTAGTCTGCAAATTTCTTGATGTTTTCCCAGATAACTTAAGTGGATTACCTCATAAGCATGACGTTTAGTTAACCATCAATTTGATGCCCGTGACTAAGCCTATTACTATTGTGCTATATCGATTGGCTCCAGCGGAGTTGGAGGAGCTTCGGGTGCAGATTGATAATTTGAAGTTGAAAGGGTTTGTTAGGCCAAGTAATTCTCTTTGGGGTGCTCCAGCGTTATTCGCTTCGAAAAAGGATAGATCGATGCGTATGTGCATTAATTATCACAAATTGAATCGCATGATAGTGAAGAACAAGTACCCTTAACCGCATATTGATGATCTCTTTAATCAACTTCGGCGTTCTCGTTTCTTTTCCAAGATGACCTGCATTCGAGTTATCATCAATTACGAGTGCAAAAATAGGATATCAAGAAAACTACATTTTGAACTCGATATGGGCATTTTAAATTTATTGTAATGCCGATTGGTTTGACAAATGCTCCTGCGGATTTAATGGATTTGCTTAACCACATTTTCAACCTCATTTAGATCATTTCGTCATTGGATTCATTGATAATATTCCCGTGTATTCGCCTGCAGAAGAGGCATACCAAGAATATCTTTATGTTATACTTTCTACACTCCGAAAGCATCGACTTTTTGCAAAGTTCTAAAAATACGAATTTGGTCGCACGAAGTACAATTTCTTGGCCATGTTATTTTAGAGAGCTAAGCTGTTGTTGATCCGTAAAAAGTCGAAGCCGTGACCAATTGGGAACGATTGAAATCAATATTCGAAATCCATAGCTTCTTAGGGTTAGCTAGGTATTATCATCGCTTTGTTAAGGATCTTTCTCGTTTGGCGGCCCCAATAACGAAGTTTACTCGTAAGGACGTGAAGTTTGAATGGAATTCAAAGTGCAATAGTCTTTTCTTCAACTCAAAGATTTGCTAACCACGACTCAAATACTTATCATTCCTGAGCGAGCCTTGGTTACTCGGTATATTACAATGCATCGAAAAAAGGGTTAGGTTGCATGTTAATGCAACTTGGTAAGATCATAGTGTACCCGTTAAGACAACTTAAGACCTATGAGAAAAACTATCTGCCTCATGATCTTGAACATGGTACAGTGGTATTTACATTGAAGGTTTGGCCTCATTACCTCTACAGAGAAAAGTTTGAGGTATTTTCTGACCAATAATTACTCAAGTACGTATTTACCCAACGTGATTTGAATACGTGTCAACAGAGGTGAATGGAATACTTAGAACAATATAACTTCGATTTAGAGTATTATCCTGGAAATACGAATGTGATAGCAGGTGTATTGAGTCTCAAGGCTCAGTGTACTCTTGCATATCTGGCAGTGGACGAATGGGAGATAATGCGTATGTTAAACAAGTTTGGGTTGGAGTGTGTAAAAGAGGTCGGGATTGGAACTACATTGCATACGATTAAGGTTACTCCAAATTTGATTACTTACATGGTTGAAGCTCAGCGTGTGGATGATGAATTTGATGTGTTTCATGTTTGCATTCTGAGTGAACATGGACTTGATAGATGGGTATTGGTGGAGGATGGAAGAGTTCGATTTTAGGGTCGTTTATTCGTCCGTACTTCTATTCGAGATGAGATTTTGTGTGAATCTTATCATTGGCATTTGGCAGTACATCCCAAGGGTACCAAAATATTCCAAGATGTTACTCGTCAATTTTGGTGACTTGGAATAAAGAAAGATATTGCAGAGTATGTATTGCATTGTTTGATGTGTTAGTAAGTAAAGGTAGAACATAAACATCCAAGTGAGTTGCTTAGACTATTTCCAGTTCCCAAGTGGGAGTGGGAGTGGATTACGATGGGTTTTGTGATGGGTTTGCCTAGATCGTGGTGTGATTATGATGCCATGTGGGTGATTATTAACTGAACAACTAAGTCTACTCATTTTCTTTCGATTCTATGACAGATTCCATTGAGAAATTATGTTGAAAGTACTTCAATGAAATTTTTCGATTGCATGGGGTTATGGTATCTATTGTGTTGGACCGTGACCCTTGGTTTATAACGTGTTATTAGTCGAGGCTTTAAGAAGCCTTAGGAACCAAGCTTTCTTTGAGTACGGTTGTTCACCCGCAAATGGATGGTCAATTTATGCGAACCATCCAGATATTGGATGATATATTTCGTGCTTGAGTGCTTGATTATGGCAGCAGTTAGGAAGATCATGTAAACTTGAATGAATTGTCTTACAATAATAGTTATCACGCAAGTATCGAAATGGCACCGTTTGAAGTATTGTATGGAAGATCACGTAAATCTCCAATTTATTAGGCAAAAGTGGACAATGGGGTGTTGTTGGATTCGGTGTTGGTCCAACATACAACTTAAAATGTGCAATTGATAAAATAGCTTTTAGAAATGGCTCAAAGTTATCATAAAATTTATACGGATGTGAGAAGGCGTATGTTGGCATTTGAAGTAGGGAAACATGTATTCTTAAAGGTATCTCTGAAGAAGGGGATTATGCGATTTGGGAAGAAAGGAAAGTTCTCACCGCATTATATCGGCCCTTTGTTTATTCTTGATGTGGTGGGTGAAGTAGCGTATCAGTTGGCATTGTCACCTCAACTTGCAAGGATTCATGCAGTCTTTCACGTATCTATATTGCGGAAGCACCTACAAGATCTATCTCACGTGAACGACTTTAATGATTTATATGCAGAGGATGATGTATAGTATTTGCTTCAAACGATTGGTATCTTACATTAAAATGAGCAAATATTGCGTCGGTGTAATATTGGTTTGGTCAAAGTATTGTGGAAGTATAGCTCAAACGAAGAGTTAATATGGGATCGCAAGACAGAGATGCAGAGCAAGCTTCCGAAGTTGTTCATCGATTCCGGTACGTTATTTCTTTTTAGTGGTAGGTGCGGATTTCGAGGACGAAATTTCCGAACGTAGGGAGGATGTAACATCCCTAAATTTCGACTAAATTTTTTTGTTTTAATAAGAGGATTATTATTCATTGTATTATAATATTATTATTGCATAGTATGCGTAGACTATATATATATGCGTGGTGCATTGTACGTAGTTACGTAGCGTGAAAAATAGTGATATATAGCGTAGCAATGTAGTATTTGTACGGAGTTTGCCGGTAGTCGTATTATGTCGCGTAGATCAAATTTTAGGCACTCAAATTTCATTTTGAAAGTTGTTAGACACTTCTATTAGTGTCTATGAGGGATTACGAGTATTTTTGGAAGTTTTCAGCCAAAGGTGTGAGCACTCAAAATTCCAGGGGCTCCGATTTATCCAAGTATTGTTGAATCGATCCAACTGGTATTGACTGAGTTAAGTGGCATGGACTAACACTTATCTTCTTCATTTCTTTTCCTTTATTTCAGAAAATAAAGAGAGAGTAAGTGTGGTGACTCAAATAGCTCACACTTGGAGGCTCAATATCATCTAGATTTTGTGCTTTATTGTGATTAAAAAGTGAAATTTCTTATCCTGGGAGCGAGGTGAATATTTTAATGCAAGTCTCGTCTTTCGTCTCTTTCGTTTACATTTTCTCATTTTTCATGCAACTTTGTACGTAAAAATAAATTTGATATTCTTTATCCTTACTTTGTGTGGATATTTTCATCTATAGGTGCATTGTCGTTTGCGTTCGTCTTTTAGATCAAACCTCGTAGCGAAAAAATGACGATTTGGGGTTTTTGCGTAGGAAGTTTCAAGATGGCTTCTAGTGGCTTGTTAGGTATAGTAGTCAATGAACTTTAATATAAAATTGACGACTTTTCCCTTATGTATACATGAATGAAACACTTTGAATGTGATGTGCATGTGGAATGGAATTAGACGTGATGGATACGTCTAATAGGCATAAAATATGCATAGACGAATTGACATAATTGATACGTCACCTAAGTGTAATATAAACTTAGGTGAATGGACGTGAATTGATACGTCATATAGTATGTATATACGTAGGGGAATTAAACGTGATTGATACATCACATAGGCATAGAATAAATATGAAATTCTTTGTATGTGTAACTTAATATCATGTTTATAGCGTTGTTGATATCATGTTAAAATACATGGATTATAACATGTTAAAATGAATAGTTAAATACATTTCATTACATTCATATAGTGTGGCGTGGATTGACATTGGCGTGAGATTTTTTAAAGGAACTTTATTTACAAAAAAAATGTGTGGGTTGTTTTCCTTTCATTTTCGGTATATAAATGTATCAAAACATTAAATGTGTGAATTTTAGCAATGAGGTCATTCAGCCTTACCATGAAAGACGCGAAATCAGATATGGGATTATACCTTTGATTATATCACCAGCGGGTAGTGATCAATGAAGGCTCGGTCGCATTACTAGTAGGTGGCGATTGTAGCAATTTATGAAAGCATGGTGATACGAGTCCCAATAAAAATCTTTTAAACCATTGGCATATAAAAATGTGTGGGCATGATTGCATTCATGATCATAATTACATTTATGTTCATAAGATTATTACGCATTGTCATGCATTCATTCACAATGCATATAGCCTAGTCTCTCATTTATCGTAGAGTTACTTAGCTAACTGTACATTTTCTTTTTCCATCTTTTCAGATATATGCATGGTTTTGTAGGTACGGAGGTGGGCGTAGAGTATCATTAGATGCTTGGACATAATTGTACATATTTTTGGTGTACATGAATTAGCACAGGACTATGCATTTTGTTTAGTAGCATACTCTGATTGCGTAGATATAGTGTTGTAGCGTGGGTGAAGGTATAGATAGGTTTTTGCTCCTGTATGAGAGACGAAAAATCTATGTATACATTCCATTTCTTTTATTTTGATAAGCATACAGCTGGTAGTGATATATAAGTAAACAGACAAGTTTACTTTTGTTCAACGTTGTATATATGTATTTTCTGGAATTGACGCTGACCTTCATTATTTCTTTTTAGCATAGTTTATATCTATCTATCTATCTATCTATCTATCTATCTATCTATCTATCTATCTATCTATCTCTCTCTCTCTCTCTATATATATATATATATATATATATATGTATGATGATCATCCTATAGAATGTACGTAGCATAGTCCTGCAATGACGAATAGAAACGATGTGAATGGCATAGATATAGACGTAGTTATTTTATTCTTTTGTTTTTGTTTATTTTACTTTCTTTTATTTTCCCTTTCTTTTCTTCTAAATCTCATGTCCCCGGATTTATCTGGGAAATACCTGACTCGAATTACCAAAACCCAAATTACCCGAAAAAAATATAAATTTCCCAAATCCGAATTACCCGAACCTAAATTATCCAAATTTTTTATAATAAATCCGAACCCGAACCAAATCCGATTTAGACTAAAACTCGAACTCGAATTACCTAAACCGAACACCAATTATATACATAAAACGGTATCA
>MKEJ01026929.1:0-10640 GCA_001753735.1 Embelia ribes
TTAACATCTGAAGCATTACAATTTAAAGCTTGATTAATAACAACCACTAAAATCATGGTATTACGCCATGATCATAATCATGGATAACAAAAACAAATAAAATAAATAAATAAATAAAATAATAATAATAATAACTAACACCAAAGAAATAGGAACTACTTTGAGGCATTCAAACCAACAAGTGTTTGTGACTCAACATCAGCAGTCCTAAACACGTCTTCTAACAGAAGGGTAACACATTTAACATTTTCATCTCTCCATTGCTCCTAAATGAGCACCTAATCTAAATTTTAGAGATTAAACTTTAATAAACTCTACCACCAGTGTACCTGTTATCATTCAATTTTCTAATAACTAGGGATCAATATTTTCTACAGTAATCCCCTTAAACAAGATACTATTGTTCATCTCCAGTTCTATTGTTAGGTCTTTGGGACCTGGTCCGAGTTTGGAACATAAAGATAAATTTCGGGATTGCAAATGGATAATCTGTTGGTAATGCCCTAAATTAAAGTGACAATTCCATAATTTTTTTAGGATAAAATAGATGTATCCCACAATCAAATAAACTAAAAGCTTATGTGATCACAACTTTTAAACTACAGTTTTTCTGCTTATTTGCTTAAAAATTAGATTGTATTTGGCCAATTAGCTTTTAAACTAAACTTATTTGCTATTTTGCCTAAATAAGTCGAAAGTTTTAAATTACAACCAAACCAACCTAAATATCAAAATTTTAAGCTGGCAAAATATGAGCCTATAAAACAACCTAATCAATTAAAAAACCTCTCTTTACCTTTCCATATCTCAAGCGACGACGCAAATTAGATACACAATCAGAAAAGAACACATGAAAAATTCGAAAAAGAATATTAAAAAAAAATTATATATATACATATATATATAGAGAGAGAGAGAGAGAGGTGAAGAAGGAAGAGTTGTATGTGTTGGATACTTTGGCCCGTTTGTCTAGTGGGCTAAGTTAAGCAAGAGAGATGTAAATGTATATATATATATATATATATAGTTAGTGAAATATACGTAGAGAGAGATGAGCGGGAAAACGTAGCTGTGGGGTCCCTCTGTGAGAGGCTTGTTTCCGAGCCTTAGCTTCGGATAATGAGATATGTTGACTTAAGCTGGTACTGAGCCTCGTGTTCAGACCCGGAAGAAGTTTCGGGGAGAGAGAGAGAGAGAGAGATGGCTGCCTTCCGGCCCAAGCAAAAGACGGAAATACTGTTAAAGACTGTTAAGTTAAACCCATCAAACGACCGTTATGTTGCCGTGCATGGTAATAATTTTTTTATTATTATTATTATTTTTTTTTTTTGGAAATTTCAAGTAGTATATGGTAATAAAATGGTAGTAACAAAATGATAAAAAGTAAGAGCATTCAGAGCATATTTTCTAAATAAAAGGATTTTTCTAATTTAATTTCTCAAATCATAAATTTTAAAAGAGAAATGTGTTATATCAGCTTTTTTTGTTTTTTTTTATCTTCAGAAATTTTTTTTTTCAAAAATATTACTGCAAACTTTTCAATAGAAAAATCTTGTATTCACAAATTCTCTACTTAAAAAAATAATTTTTTTCCACAAAAATTATAAAAACTTTGTCAAGATTGGGAAAAAATATATTTTTGTACTTTGTTCTTTGATATATAGTTATTTAAGCAATTCTTAACAAATTTTATGTAAAAATCGTTGTAAACAATTTCTAAAATATGTATTTACAGTAGAAAAAATGAATTTTTAAAAAATAAAATATAGAAATTAAATAAGAGGTAGGTGGGAATGCTCTAAAAGTGTCCTCAACCATAGTGTAGATATTGTTACATAAAGGAGAGATTTATAAAATGACATCGTACTTGACATTTTTCAAAAACATTCAAGGTCAAATTTGGTGTTTTTCATTTAGGTATTATTATATTTTATAACGGGCTTCTGTTTCGTTATAAAAATTTAAATTTGTAGTAAAAAGTTCGTAACATATTCAAACTTAATCAAATACTTAAGAATTTCCTCATATTCTGTTATAGAGTAAAACTCTCTCATATTTTTCTTTATATTTTAAATTATTTGATTTTTACATATGCATATTTTTTGACCAATAAAGCAAAAAAATTCAACCAGAAAGGCAAAATTGGGTACACAAATGGGCCAAAAATAGAGTGGGCCAATCGGTCCACTAAGGCAATTTATTTTTGCTCAATCCTTTTTTAACTTAGGCCTTAAAGTTCACTTCTTTCTAATAAATATTTAATCATGCTGCATCATCTTGACTGATATAGCTTGTATACATTAATCCGTTTGAAAAAAATATAATAACCTAACATCAAAATATAGTAATTTCCTTTATAATATATTATTTTTTTAAAAAATAAAATTAAACATCTTTAATACATTGTATAAATGTAACTATATTTTGAAACAAAATTATCATACTTTTTAAAACGAACTACTTTTCTTATAGGTACAAAGTATATATGGAAAGTTCAAGCCCAGTTACTTAGGCCTAGTTTGGGAATGCTTGTACTTTTTAAAATTTGACTCTTAAAGCTGCTTTTAAAAATTGATTCTAAAAGCGGATATAATTCTAATATTTGGTAGACAAATTAAAAGAGTTACTTTAATAAATAGTGTAGTGTTTAACAAAATAGTATCTTTAATCGTAAAAAGATAAAAATATGTATGTATAATTAATATAATAATATAATTGAGCTTATTTTAGTAATAATGATAGAAAAAGAAGAATTTTTTTTGAAAATATCCCAAATTTTAATTTTAATAGTACCTTTAAAAAAGAAGAAGAAAAAAGTAAGCCTGCAAGTGGTGAGGGAAAAAAAACAAAAGTTAATTGGATTGAATATTGGCATGGAAGATGACTAAGTGAGAACTTTCAAATTAAGAGAAATCCTGAAAATAATAAAATGGGCAATTATGAATCATTTCCTAATTTCGGATGTTCAATTATTATAAATTTAAATAAATTATTACTATTACATTCATAAGCATTAGTGATTAGATAAACAAATTTTTATAGGGGATACTAGTCCTTTATACTTAATTCAAAATTTTAAATAATATTTTTAATTTTTTATTGAAAATTACGTGGCAATCAAATCAACTTTTCATTTGTCGACAATGGGAGTAAAGAAAAATAAAATTTTAGGTTTCTTGATTAGGTTATATTTTATAGACAGTTTGTCTCTTTTTAATTTGTCAACAATTTATCATTTTAAGATCCTAATTAAAAGTTAAAACCCAACATAAAAAGATGCAAATTTTCGATCAAATATAACCTAAACAACTTATCTGAGTCGTCTTAAGAAATGACTAAGGTTTCGTTTAGTTATAGCTATTAAGCAAATAAAACAATTTAATTCTATTTTTGAAAAAAGTTGAATTGATCAAACTTAAAACTTCAATTTATTTAGGCTAAAATAATAAATTAATTTAGCTTTGAAGCTGATCAACCAAACATTATTTAACTTTTAAATAAAAAAGTAAATAAGCTGGAACTTATTAATTGTAATCAAACAAGCCATGAATTAGGAGTCTCAAAACCAAAAGTTAGACAAATGATTCTGTTAAATAATATAAAGAGTAGATTTTTATTGATAGGCAACTACATATAGATTTGATAAACCTTGCATAATCAGGTAACAAGATCAAATCAAATCTTTATAATAATAATTTAACCAAATTTAAATGAGGTTTTAGATTCTTATTACTCTTTACAATGTGAAAGTTAAAAAGAAAAACAGATAGGATGGGTCATCGATTGCAACCAGTTCAAGTGACGGTTCTTGCAACTAGAGACCGATAGGCGGTGATTTTAGGTTCTCAGGCCACAAGAATTGTAGGCTTTGATACTATGTTAAATAATATAAAGAGAATATAATTTTATTGAGGGGTAAATAATAAACATTAGAGACTCAACTATATATAGAATCGATCAGTCTTGCTCAATCGAACAACAAGATCAAATTAAATTCCTATAATAATAATATAATCAAATTAAATCAATCAAAATACTAGATAGAAAACATATGATTCTTCTACAAACTAAATAAATAAAATCAAATCCAATATATTTCTTATCACACCGCAACAAATCCACTATGTTTTTAGGGGAAGTGGAACACTGTTTGAGTGTAATGGTGGGAGCATATTTCCTGGGATTTAAATAAATCTCTAAAATTTAGTATACGGAGCCAATTCAGGAACACTGGTGCGAGTGACCTACACTTGTAATAGGAAAGGATAAAAGAGTGTACATGCAACTGATAACGCAGCTGATCTGGCAGCTCGGGTCCTCGAAAAGGTATACGAGCTCCTACCTTTCGCTTGAACTAGAACGCCTAGCTAGTCCTCGTCCTCGTATCTAAAGCTAGATCAAACTTTATACAAAATGTCAGTAAAAGTATAGTATATTCAAGTGATACAGAACAGAATGCTGGTTGTAACTTAATTCACACCCTTGAGTATATTGTTACGATCACGAGCTGTATGTGGAAGTTGCTGCGGCTTTACGTGACGAGCAGATAGCTTGGAGGGAAGATGGCATGCCTCTCATCCGAAGTAAAGAGAAGCCACTTCCCCCTACGAGGACCCTATGACTGAGGATTTTGTCGTCTTACACTCCGTTTCGCCCTGTGGAAAAATTGAAAAGGAAAATCTCTTTACTGTGAAAGACAATGGATGTCATGTTTCTGGTGAGGGTTTTAGGTGCATTTGGTATGAGAAATTATTGTTGATTGAAATGTTAATCCACACTTGTGTCTCACTCTTGGGTACTTTTGTTTTTTGTTTTTGGTTATCCACTCCTAAGTAGTTTTATTTCAATTTATAAGCAAACGAAGATCAATTGTTATAGATGAGAATCGAACAAATATTCTTGCATCAGGATCATACTGAACGAAAAATAAATCATTTTGTCGGTTTTGCGTGGTGAGTTAACCAGCCATGTTCTTATCGACTCACAGGTGCTTTCGTAGTGTTACCATACATTAGGATTGTAGATATATTTTCGTCGAATAGTAGTTGCTATATTCAAGCCACCATGCTAGTCACAATGAGGTTATACTAGGAATTCAATCACAAAAGTTGGATTTACATATTGCATAAATTACAAACAAATATTCCTCTCCCAATTCATAACTTATATTAGGGAAAACAGATAAACATATTCGTGCCCTGGAATGGTTTTCCATTCGATGGGTACGCAAAAAAAGACGAAGTTGCTTTGACAATGCCTCATTTCCTCGTCGACTGGTACGAGTTGGATCATCGTTTCACTTTACCTTTTTCTTTCTTTCTTTCTTTTTTTTTTTGGGAGGGAAATTTATCAAAAAATCCAAAACTACAAACTACAAAAAGCTTCAATTTCTTTTCTTCTCACCTCATTCTAGAACAATTTCCATATGAAACAATTTATTTTCACCCCACCATAAACACTCCCCTATTGACAAATATTCACAAAAACATGTTGTTTCCATTCATCTCCATAGCTAATAGCCCTATTCTAAAACCAACATCGGTTGAAAACTCTTCTCGGCAATTGTACGAAATCATAGGCAAAGGTACGAAACCAATCGACCTCTTACTTGCCAGATCATCGTCCTGAGAATCAGAGCCCTTATTAACCGATGACTCATTAGTAGTCCGCTTGTATGAACCGAACCATTTAGCACTCATATACCCGTATCTTCTCCACGGTGGCAAAGCCATTTCCGTGCTCTTCATCGAGCGCTTGATAGCATTGCACATTAGCCTAACAATTCTTTTGAAATCTTCGAGTTTTCCCAAGAAAATCGCGGGGAAAATTTGTAGCAAAGAAGAGTAACTATCTGTAGGCCGTGCGATTTCGAACTGACTAGCTAGGTGGACCTCGATGATGTGGCGAGTTCCGGATATGTCAACATCGACATACTCGTAAGACCCGAATGGGATGGAGCCATTCTTGTCCCACTTTGATTTGCAGAGGCCTGTTAAGAGAAAAGAAAAAAGTTTAGCGTAAGATAATATAAATAAAATTATTGCAAATTTAGGCTAATTGTTAGATTTTCTTTGGTAGACTAAGCAGCAATGCAGTGTCCACGGGTCCCCTATCTTTTAGAAATCGCATTTTGACCCCTATTATTTATTAAAAAAGCACGTAAACCACTTTAATTACTCTCACAATCCATACATTAATCCCATTTTAGTACTTTATGCTCCCAAAACTAAATTTTTTTCTAACCTATTAAAGATTTTAGAAAATGACGAGAAAATATAAAAAGTTACATAAACGAAAAATCTATGACACGACGAAATTTCAGTATGGAATTTACCAGCGTCGAAGCCTTTTTCTCGTAACCGAGCCATCAACCGCCTCTTGAATCTCGGAGACGAGATGTTTCCGGCAAACCCAACTGCTTCTTCTATCCCCGGAATTAAATTCCGTTTTGATTCATCTATTTTGTCATCGCAATCAAACAACTCTTGCAAAGTCTCTTTCAAATCCGAATCATAGCCCACTCTCTCGCAATCATCCGATTCATTTTCTCTCTCGACATCACTAACAGCCCGTCGATTCCCAGCATGATCTCTGATCTCGTTTTCGATAAACGAGTCGACTAGTTCCGACAGGTTCATAGTGTTTTCCGGAGAGTGCTCGCTGCCGCTGCTCTCGCACAGCCGCTCACGCGCTGCCACGTCAAAAGCCTCCGCCACTCTCTTGAATCTCACCGGAACAACTTTCCTCATTTTTTTCTATTTGGAAAAAATTCAAAAAAAATATATAAATCCTCTGTTTTTTCCTCTGTTCTTTTTTTGATTAATTAATAGAAATGAAAAAGACAAAATCACATCAATTTATAGACAAATTTTAGCTATGTCTCCATGATGACGAAATTGTGTTCACATCTATATCTATAGAGAGAAGAGAGAGAGAGAGCCATTAATGGAGTTGGAAATGAAGACATGATGATGATATATATAGCAGAGAGATTGATATATATATGTATTTTTTGATTATATATATAATTGTATTGTACTAAATTTTTGACTTCTTTAGTTACTAGGTTATGAATCTTCCCATATATGCGTATATATTCACCATTGTTCTATTTTTCACTCTGGAGAATGAAAATGATTGGGTGGGGTCGGGTACACACGTGGCTCAGTGGACCTCAAATGATGACCACATCATGTCCGTTCATTACTCTTGAGCGTGGCTCCATTGATCAAGTTAGGTCTATAGTCTAAAATGAGGTACCCCCCCCAAAAAAAAAACAAAAGCTCATTTATTTATTTTAATTTAATTTAAATTGTTATTATTTTTATATAAAATTTGTGTTATTAACTTTGAGGATTGAATGGTAATTAATTTTGCCTTGCACTACTTGCTACGCACGCTAAATATGTATCCAAATTGAAAAGATTAGTCATTATTTTCCTATAGTGATTGTATTTCTATATTGATCATGTACAACCCTAAGTGATTAAGAAACTATGTTTTATTATATAATTAATTATATTAACATGTGGATGGAAGGTAAATTTGCCTTGAAGTACTTGCTAAGCACGTCAATTGTGTTCTATATTAGAGGATTAGTTATTAACTTTCTTTAATTGATTGTGTAAAATAAAATAATTAACTAAATAGGTGATAGCCGAAAAAGGGACTATGGAGCCGATTGTTCTGCACCCTATGCAAAACATTTTACATATCGTCACGTTACAAACTAATAGCTAAGATTGGAACTGCTAATTTTGACGGATATTTGAAATATATGAATTATTTTAATTTTGATCTTTATTTTTAATCTAACCACCCGAAGGCTGGCAGCCCTACTTTAAGGATTATGTACTGCATTACACCATAGCTTTGTCCTTCGTCGTTGAAACTTCAACGAGCTTTGCTTATTGTTTTTTTCTTTTCTTTTTTTAAGAGCTTTTTGGTTTTTTGTTTTTTTTTTGAAATCTGTAGTTTCTGTCATATTACACCGTCCGACTAGTCCATAGGGTCCAGTGCCTCGTATCCATGATAATTCCAACACAGATCAGGATTCAACCTAGCAAGTTAGGGAGGTGTGACCCCAAGTGCGACACATATATATCAAAATTCCCACCTCATACCTGAAATTATAAGTACCCGTTACTCGACCAATAGGCCGACCTATTGGGATTATTTTTTTATTTTTTAAGAGCTTTGCTTATGGTAAATTGGTATTTTTGTTCTTGGTAAGGCACAAAGATAAATTAATAGGCAGACGCACGGCCAGGTTCTTCCACGTGGACCAATGAAAATGACCGAGTTTCCACTTCATCATATGTTGCGAACTGACGCAGTTCTTGGAGAAAGAAAGAGTGACACAATAATTGTCAAAAAACAGAACAAAAATGAGACAAGTGAGAGATGCATATTTTGAAGTGACCAAGTTCAATGAACCTTTGTCATGTCTACGTGCAATGAATCTGCAAGCCTTATCTAAATGTCTAAATTCATAATGTTTTAAACATTGTCCCCATAGTTTGGCTTTGAATTGGAGTGGCAAAACATTTAGATTATTAATTACTGTAATTTGCTAATATATGCAGATTACTTTTTGTATCAAGTTGTGTTTTCGGCTTGGTACATCCGCTTTTACCTTTGCTATATATATAAACAGTGCCATTATATTTTATTCGTGCATAAAGATTGATTACAAGATCCATAATGCTAGCTTGCTAATTAAATTAAGATAGTCTTTGTTGTGAAATAAAAACACATTTGGAGTAGTTAACTCGTTTGCCAATAAGCAATACCGCATTTTGAAGTTTATATGCATATATGAGTGAGCCAATTAAATAAAAATAAAATGCAAAATTAATAAGTGAATTTGAGTTTTTGCTTAATAAGCATCATTTTTGGTGCACTAATAAGCATTCTATATAATTATATCATTTCATCCACATCTGAAAAAAGTATAACCTTTTACTTAGGAGATACAAACGAAAATTCTCAAACGTAGTATATTAACGGAGTGCGACCATGTAATTTTTCATATAGTATATTATGAAGTAATGAAATTAAATGTAATATGATTATCTAGGGGCTGACTGACCATAAAGTTTCCATAGGCCCTTTAAATTCTAAACTTTTTGCTCTTATATCTTTATTATTGGTAGGTATTTTCCTTTTATTTTTGTCAAGCCTCTTTTGAAAATTCTCAAAGGCGGCTATAAAAGGCCAAATTTGGAGGATTTGCTCTCAATAAAACATTAGTCACTGTGAAATAATAAAAAAAATATAAGTCCATAATATCCAATATACTATGCCTTGAAATAATATATCATGAATAAAGAGCAACAACATAAAATAGCTTAATCGTCTATGGCTCCAAAAATACATACATGAATAATCCAAGTGACCTCAACGAGGTCTATCACCCATCTCCGCACTTACAACGCAATTATGATTCAAAATAAGAAAAAAGAAAAATATACAAGTTAGCCTACTAATAACATGATAAACTTGATGATATGTGGTGTCAATATGTGTAAAATGCAACATATAATAGTGTATGCAACGCAATGTCTATGCAATGCAAACTAGACATCGTCCGATACCAACACCAACACCAACACCAACGCCAATACAAACACAACACGACACATAAAGGTGAGAACTAGTATCTCAACACGTCTATAATCCTCCTTCCTTACGGGACGCGATTATAGTAAATAAATCCCTAATTAAATTTTCCGACTTTCACGGTAAAATGTCGAGCTTTCTCTTTACTTTCAACACTAAAAGGCGACAGTTTTCCTAAAAAGAAATAGAAAATGATTCAACTTCCCAATGGATGCAACTCAACAAATTTTCATAATTAATACTTTAAAATAGTCGATTTTAATTCCACAACGCTCGAGTTTTGTCGCTCCAATACATTTCAACACTTTTAACTTGCCAACATGTTCAACGCCTTCAACACTTTTCAATTTGAAGTGGCATAAGTGTGAGGCTTTGGTATTGTTGTCGAGTAAATACGAGATGTCGTGACTTTACGATAGTTAGCACGTGCGATGAAGTATTTTTTAATAACCTTAGTATATGTATTGCAAGTGATTGATATGAGTAGAATGACGTTTGAAGTTGAAGGGAGAAATTTGAAGTTAGCTTTGGCATAATGCAGTTGCCGTTCGAACGGTACCATTTTACAGTTCAAACGGTTATGCCATTCGAAGGTGTATATATGCCTTTCAAACGGTATGGTAGGGGCAGAACCAGTGGCGTTAAAATATACTTTTAGGCAGTAGGTGTTGTACTAATATTACCCAATAGAAGTCAAAAGAGAGAGATAGAAGAGCCACAAAATTTCCAAATTTTAGAAGCTACGAAATTATATTAAGAATAATTTGATATAAGGTGCATAAGGCCGTGTGTAACGGATTGAGTGAACTCGACTATTTGTGTGATGTGAGGAAAGTCTTGGGAGCCCGAATGACCCAAGGATGTGATGCAAGTCTTAGGAGCCCAAATGGCCTAAGGATGTATCGCCGTAATAGCCAACAGAAACACTCCACGGTGGCTTTGCTAGTGAGCAAAAGTGGGAGAGGCCGATCATCTCAATGACGTGTGTGGTTTATGGTATATTTGTTATGGGAAGGCCA
>MKEJ01026933.1:0-10206 GCA_001753735.1 Embelia ribes
TATGAAATATTTTGTTAAATAGTAATCCCTCTATTCCTTTTTATTAGTATCATTTTATGCTAGAACTCATGAATTAAAAAAATTATTAATTGGTCTCAATTGTAGAAACAATAAATATTTTACTTAATTACCATTCATTAAATATTCAAAATGTATCACTCTAATCCATTAATATGGATAAAATTAAAAACAAAATAATTAATGCTTTATTGATATTCTAAATGGACACTTTAAAAGGAATAGATTTTTTTTTTTAGAGTGATAGTTAAAAAGGGATGGAGAGAGTAAATTTATAAATCACGTGTAGAGCACGTGTACCCTTTGATGGTTTCAAATTAAGGCCAAGGGAAGGTTCCCCATCGTGTTTGTTGGGGAAGGTTCCTCATTGTGTTCGTCAGAGAAATGAACTTATAAAGAACCCCAAGAGCTGGTTTGTAACTTATGGACATGGAACCAAAAGACTGAGAACACGTGTGTCACACTAAGAGGTTTACGAAGACAAAAATGTAGGGTTTCCATTTCCATCTGGCCTTGCACAACATGTACCGACTTCTTAGTAGCGTGGGAAGATAACTTTTGAGCAAATTAGTAGTGGAAAGTTAGGTCGCAAGGAGTTACTCCCGTAATTAAATTCATTGATTTTGGTCTTGAGATAGTTATTAAATTTCTCGATTAATTATAATTAATTCATTCATTAATTGTTTTGTTTTTTTTAAATTGTGCTCAATTTGATTTGGGTATTTTGCTCAGTTTGATTTTGTTAAAAAGATGTAACTGGGTAGAAATTAGACAAAGTATCTTATGCTGGATCCAAAAATTTTTTTACAAATTCTTATGGACTTTAATTTTTTTTAATAGAAATATCGAAATACTTTTCATCAAGTTTTTAAAGAAATTTACAATTATTACAGATATAACATATGGTAAAATAAGAATTATATTAATTTCCCATGTATTCCCACATTTACAGTAAAGAATTGAATTATTGGATTGTAAGCAATTTACTTCAGGATTACGTTGAAATTTTAATTTGTTTAACCGATTTGGAATTTAAGAATATACT
Source organism: Embelia ribes (assembly GCA_001753735.1). Taxonomy (NCBI): domain Eukaryota; kingdom Viridiplantae; phylum Streptophyta; class Magnoliopsida; order Ericales; family Primulaceae; genus Embelia; species Embelia ribes. The sequence goes on from MKEJ01026933.1 coordinate 1,064, forward strand.
AAATTTGTTGATTCTGGTACGAAATTGCTTAACTAGAATCCAAGAATTGATCTAAAAATCCTACTGGAATATCTTAATTAATAGGAGTATTGTTTTGATAATTGTAATTAATTTGTCTAAATTTTCATATTTTTTTGAAATTGTGCTCAATTTGATTTGGGCATTCTGCTCAATTTGACTACGTTAAATATGTATTTTGGTAGAAATTGTACAAAGCAACATGTCACATATTCTTGGTGGTTTAGTATGATATCATAAGTGTTGCGTTGATTCGGATTCAATAATGCTACTGCTTGGTGGTCTTCTAGAGGTGTCTTTATATCAATTTCATCCTCGTTTTTTAGAAACTTTCTCCTCAGATGTTTCTCTCAACACCACTGGTAGATTATGATCTTGACACTCGTCCCCATACTCTTTCTAAAAAGTAATCAATGCTCAAAAGCGTTTTGTCTTATTTGAGATTCAGAAGTAGTTGAAGCGTTTCTTACAAAATCTTCCACTAAGTCTTTGTAATAGTGCAACCAAAGGATCCGTATATTTGCAGGGTCACAATAAACCAAAAGGGTAGCAAAGAGATGACGTAATGCCAAAGGCATTTGGAAAGAGAACATCTAATAAGCATTCAAAAATCCAATCGTCTGATTGGAGTAATCCCAACTTCGATTTCGTAAAGTCCAAATTTAAGTTAATTTTATGTCTTTCCAAGATTAATGGTTGTTAATTTGATACATTACAGTTTGATTCGTATCTAAACGGTTATTTATTTATTTCTGGAAATTATTGCCATTATTTTCATGTCTTACAATATGATTATTTTCACATGGAATATTTCCACTTCATGATTTAAACAAGCTCCACGTGCATAGCACATGATATGCCACTAGTATTAACAAAAGTTCTTATCGACATGAAATAGAAACAGATTCTCTCAGTTCAGAGGTCAAAGATATTTTGTTTTTACAATGTGAAGAGCACATGTTTCCGGGAATAAAAGCAATGTTTGCAATCTTACAGGATTTCTGTATCTTACCAGCTCAAGAAACCAGGGTAGAAAAAACCTCACTGGTGAATATATTTCAACTCTGTATAGTTCAAGAAATTAAGAGACTATTTCTCTATAGTGTTTCGAGAAGGTAATGATGTTGCTGGATCTGAAAAGTTTATCAGTCGAAAGTGAACACAACATGATTATGGAAGCCAAACTCAAGTAGCAGCGTTGCTATGGCACTCGTTAATATTTAAAAAAGTAAGAAGAATGCTTTTCAATAACAGGAGTCCATGAGTCTACCTGCTCCAGAAAACAGAGTGTACAGAGTCCTCCTAACTGATTGAATGATAGGTCAACTACAATATTTTGCACCAGGCATTTCACAAGTTTAACCTGTCATCCAGGAAACAATAAGTCGGACAAAAAGAACTTCAAAAAATCTGAAAGACTATATAAAACAAAAACAAAGCAACTAATATAACCAAGAATCCCATTTTGAACAATTAAAAAGATGTGGATAAGTGAAAACTATAAAGCACTTTTATATCCACATATATGTTGAGGAAATATCAACTTAAACATATAGTGCCTCACAATTTATTAAAACGTTAGAAAGATTATATATACACACACACGCACAAACACACGTCATATCTTAAGTTTAAGGTAAGCATTGACATTGAGAATACCTCAGCATTAATAAATTGTGTATCCTTGACTTCGTAATCAGCATATTGATTATTCTCTTCACGTTGCAGAACAGCAAGTACATCATGTGGCAAAGTATCCACAGCAGTCGAACAGGTAAGAGCAGTCAGGTCTATATCTCCATCAGGAAGATAAGTCTTCAGTGGCACAGAGCCATAGGGAAATACCTATAAAAATGGGCATAGGGAATCGGTGAAACATTTTAGAAATAGAACCAAACAGCGCTTAGGAGAAATACAATGATAGGTTAATTTTAATAACCTTATAAACTACTCATTTTATTTTTCCGACAAAACCATATATTCTTAAAGCTAAAATAGGACACTGAATGGGTGTAAAGGAAGTTCCATATTTCTTAAAAACTACAAGTATTTACAGTAATGGCAAACTTCATATCCATCAAAAAAGTATCCGATATAACGGAAACCCCTCACCAAATGTAGAAAAACAGGAGAAGTATTTCGGTAAGATTGATACTGGTGTACACTATCAACGTATCTCCATTTCCAAAATTAGACTACAAAAATTGGTCTGACAGAGGTCAAGCACGATATTCAGGGGCATTAATGACAAGAAATATTATGAGTACAAGAGGAGAAGTAAACAATGGCACGATAGACCTGTACAAATAATAAAATCTTTTCATTCTTTATTGTGATCTTGGATAACTCTAACAGCAATAATCCATAAAGAAAGTAAAAATGATTTCCTGAGAATATACAAGATGAAAAAATTAAAAAAAGAAATAGGAGACAAAATGGTCTAGGCAAGTTAAATTAGGAATACAATTTTCAGAAATTACTTTGCTGATGTATCTTTCATTTTTAGGACCACAAAGCCGTATAATAAATCAAACTGACATTGACAAATAAAGTATCTACTAACTCTTCAAAATAAACCATAAAAAGATACAATTTAAGAGGATGAATGAACAATAATTAAGGCGGTAGTAGTGAAAAAGAAAATGGGGGAACGTAAACAGTTATGACATGATCTTTTCCTCTAGTACCTTTGTGCCAACAGCATCATCAAAAATGATGTATCTTCAGTCTAAAAAAATGGAAGTGATGAAGATTGCTGTTTCACTGACTCAAATTAAAAAAAAATAATTTGTTTCCTGAAAACACATTGCTTAATACAACCCTGCCATTAGATATTAAAGACCACATCAAGCAAATTTAGAGCATCCAGAAGAATTCTAAATTACATACAGTGGCAAACACGACCAACACTTCATCACTCAAAATTTAACTTTACTAGGTTTAATAAATCTTCTCTAGTTAACTTTAAATTCACCGCATTACACTCAACCCCAGTAGCAATGACTAAGAAGATCTATTACAATTTAACTTATTGTCTCTACATTATACTTGAACATTGAAAGCTACTGCTAGGAAGATCTTCTTCATTAAACCTTTTTTTTTTTTGTCATCATGTCAAAGTCCAATTCAAAACAACTACTGCTAAGGAGGATCTTCTACACTTAACTTTTTGTCACAATGTGATACTCGCATTTGTTTAACCCTAAATGCTAGGGTTAGTGAGATCTTCTACAATAGACCTTTTAGTTGCCAGGTTACTCCCATATTAAACATCAACAGCTACAATTAATAAGATCATCAACAATTAACTAATATGTTGCCACGTTACTCCACATTTAATACAAATGCTAGATGGCCGACCAGCTAATCTCTCAAAGGATAACAAAATACTTGACAATATAGTCATGACTCTGCAATCTGACAAAATTTAATCATGCACACAAGGGCCAAACTGAGTACTGACACTTCCTCGATGATTAGACATAAATTAGACCGAAACATAAAAACATGTACACTTTTCTAAAACTTCTAGATACATACTAAGTACTACATGATCTCAATTCTGAATACCATAATAATCTCAAAGTCACACACTAATTAGACCTAAACAAAATTTTCAAACACAAGAATTTCAATTTACATAAGAGACACTGAACCAAAACAAACACGACTTCACAACAATTAGCTGATTTTTTCAGATCCACAACAGTACAAATAAGGAATTTCCTAACACGCAAATTTCTATCAGATTTAAACAACTGAGATCAATGGCTGCAACTAAAATTGTAAATTAATCACATGTACAGTTCTAATAGCTTTAACTCCTCCAGATATGAACCAAGGTTCTCTACACATGCAAGATAACAAAAGGCCATAGATAATAAAAAAAATAATAATCAACTAGAAATCCTTGACTCAAGATAACATAAGAAGGGTGATCACAAATCTATGTTTAAAACATGCATGTACACTCATTGCATTATGGATACAAATTATTTCACAACTTAGATATCTTTATATATAAAGGCAGTGTTGATTTTAGAAGTGAGGCTGCATCAATTTTTCATGCTACCTAAATTATATATTTACAGGAAGAAACACACTTAGATACAATTTTTTCAAAGGGTGTATTCGTCAATTGATAGTACCCCACCTTCTCCCTCAACTTTAATTGTCCACTCTCACATCCGAAAAACGTGGGGCTCAACTCCATCTTCCATGATTGCTATTAACAACTTTTTAATTTTTTCATTTCCCTTTCATTTCTCCTTTCTCTAGTTCTCAAGTTTTGATAAATAATCTCTCTTTATGAATTACAAATCTCCACATACTTTTTATTGGTAAGATTCTTTTCCATTTTCCTATGTTCTTTTCCACATTTTGTCATTAATTTTTTTTTAATGCAATAATTTTGGATTATTTAATAGTGTTGTACAAACATTGTGTGTGTGCCATTGGCTACTAATATACTAGCCAATGTGTATGCATGTACAACTCAGATTGTAATATTAAAATTTATCAAACAAAGCATTCCATTTACTAGAAACGGAGGGGTGCAATTAAAAAAGGAGAGATAAAAGAGGGAGTGGGTAGTTAATGTTTTGATAGTGGAATTAAATTTTGTCAATTTTGCCCTTGTAAATTAACGAAATGTATCTTATTTAACTATAATTATTGAAGTTGTTGAAGGGTAAAAGAGTCAATCAAAAGTAGACAGCCTCAAATCTTACCAGGGCAGCGGCATTATATATTAAAATTAGTAATCTTGGACCAAAACTATATATACTCTAGAGTTTTATGGTCATTTTGTCCTCATCCGCAATGCAACTCAGTTCCAATCACTTCAATCTCTAGTCTTGCAGCAAAATTACAGCTCAAAGAGAACAAAGGAAACAGTTCTAGGAAAACAAAAAGAAACAAGCTATAATTGCATGCATGCTCATTGTTATACAGCTAATTTTTTTTTTTTCACAATTTAGATATCATTTTATCAACCATTCGATTCAAATAATTATAAATTTTGAAAAAAAATAAATCCAGAGTTATCTGCTCATTTAACCCTAAATCAATGCAACTCAGACCCATGTAATCTCTTGTTGCACAAGAAAATCACAACTGAACCAAGGAAAAAACACAGATCCATAGCAATGGACAAGATTTTATTAAACCAAAACAATTCTAAGAACTGATACAAGTACATTTTTTTTCAAAATAAATTTTCATGCATGCTCATTGTTCCTTGGAACTCTTTTTTGCACAATTTAGACATCGGATGCAAACCATTTTAATTTAATTTATGTGAAACTAGATAACAAATCCGTTCCAGCCAATCTAAAAAAAGGGAATAGAGAGAACAAGGAGAATTAAAACAATCACATATATCAAAACCAAATCTATCACTCAAAACCTGCAGCAAATGAGTTAAAAAAAACAGAGGGAAAGGAAAGGGGGGCGGGGTGGGGAGAGAATGGACAAAATTCAAAATAAATAAAACAAAATAAAAAAGAAATTCGACCTCAATGTCAAGATGGTCCCTGATGAGCTTCTGTATGTATTCAATCACATCTTTCCTCTTCTCTTCAGAGTCCAGAGTTGGGTGCACACACCATACCACTTCCTTCGCCATCTCCTCCGCTACCACCCACGTCTCCGCCGCAATCTGCCCTAGGTCCGGCCAATCACCGCCCCCCGGCCGACGCCGGGAAAGATCCCCCATCCTAAAGAGAGAGAGACTCAGGAGAGAAGAAAAGCCAATTCTCCTACAGAAAATAACGGTGAGGGCAAGGGTTTTTGAGGCATAAGGGGAATATATATACGCCTCAGATTGAATGAATCACCGTCAACATATATATATATAGATTTATATACGTGTGTATGTAATAGAGCTATTACATGTCACCAGCCAAGGGCAAGGGTAAGGGCAAAACAGGGAGATCAAAACTGGGTTTAATTCTTGAGAGGAGGTTTAAATTCGGAAGCGAGAATAGAAAAACCCTCAAAAGCCCCTCTTCTCTTTCTATATATGTGTATGTACAGGTTATGTTTATGTATGTATATATATAAGTCTCGCTCTTATCTACACGTATGCACAAATGCTTCGTCTGCCAGCGACGCGACGGAAAGGAAGCGGAACTGAAATTGGGAAAAGGACAATTTATAAGAATGGCTCCGTCTGGATATTTTATTTGCCGCGTGTAGTCACGGGAGGGAGACGACGCCGTTTTGATGATTCGTCGTGGTTTTGGGCTTGCTTTTGCTAACACGGTTACTCGTTTTGTTTTTTCTCCATAAAGCAAAGGCACTTTTATAGATTTGTTGATGAACTTTCATTTATCAACTACGTCAAGAGGTTTCAAAATTTTAACAATTTCTTCTTTTAAGTCTAAACTAGTTAAATATTTAATTTTAATAGATCAATAATATATAAATTTTTATACACTATCATATTTGAATAGATGATACATATATATTTATAGTAATTATTACGTTGTTATGTGTATTTCACCCCATACCATTGGTGTATGGTATCTCTACAGTAATAGTGGATAGAATTTATATTTATTAATTATTACTCCATTCGTTATTAAAAGATATGTCTACTTGAGTCAACTTTTCTTTTCAAAAAGAATATTAAAAAATTAGATTACTATACCTTTACTTAATGTCATATTTTGTAATTTCAAAAGAATCATCATCATCATCATCATTTAAATTTTGAAAATCCAATAAATTAGGATATGCTAAATTGAACAAAATAAGACATCCTTCGGGTCGTTAACGTAAAATTTTTGACGCCACTCATTCTATCGAAAACCATTTGCTCGTCCAATATATTAATACGTATATTCTTTTGTAACACTTGTATTCATATAATTAGGGATCTACCTCTGTCTTTTCTGTCTATTCTTGCTTATAATTTTAAGAGAATGAGTTTTGACAAAAAATAGTGGTAAAACTAATTTTTCTATCTGTATTAAATAAATTTATATAATTCAAGTAAAAGTCAAAGTATACCTATCTTTTAGAAGAGAGTGTATGAATATTTTTTTGATTATATTTTGACCATTTGACCCGATCATTTTATAAACAATGTTTAGATTATTCTAGATTTAAACTTATTTATTATAAATTTAATTTTAAAAAATATTCTTAAAAATTACTAGAAAAGAAAATTTGAGAATTTATATATATATATATGTATGTATGTATGTATGTATGTATGTATGTATGTATGTATATTATAACATACTATTAAGATTTATACAGAAAGACAAAATAATAAAAATGTTTCTACAAGTAATGTACAAACATGAAACCATATTAAAAAATAAAAGATAACATATAGCCAAATAGATTTTTTATATGGGATGTATCGCATATATGTACTTGGTGTATTTTGTATTATTGGATACTTTTGGTATATTCCTATCTATTTTATTTTTAGCACATTACGTCCCCGGGTTCCCGAAATTCGGGACACGACATATATCCTATTATTCTTGACATTAAATTAATAACATAGTCAATGAATGTAAATAATTTAGAATAAGTAGAGAAAAAATTTTGATTAGTGAAGAATATAATAGTTTTTGTTAAATTAAAAATGAAAACAAAAATAATTTCAAATTTTTTAAACTTTATATGAATAATGACACTATCAAAACATGCTTTTTATATATTAATTAATTAATAATATAATCCTTAGACAAACCACAACTTAATTACATATATGTACAATAACCACAAAAGAGTAAGCTTCTCCAAGTCTATAATACAAATCAAGCATCTTGCTTATCTAAAAATATTTAAATATACAATAAGTTTTAAGTCCAATAGTAAAGTAAGATGTCGAGGCTACAATACAACACTACCACAACTACGTCATATTTAGGCTTTAACATCACAAAAATACATTTAGCATCTAATAGTCTTCGAGCACTCACATATGCCCCATAGTTGCATCAAAGCCTGCAAAACAAATTATAGAAGGACGATACAAAATAGAAAAGCTACAAGTTAGATTACTAATCAACAAGCTAAATAGGAAACTACGATGTAGTCGAAACGTATAACATGCTTATGCACATATACATAAACCAACACAATCACGAATAAAAGGTAAAGCATGTTATCAATATGAAAGTTTAATAGGTAATCTACTCATGAAATGAGAATGCATTCTCTTACACCAACTCTGAAACATAAACCCTTATTCATAAAACACAAACGCTAATCACAAAACCCATCTACGACTCAAGAGTAAAGGTTGGGATAGTATCTCACAAAGGTTTTATAAAGGTGGCTATGCCTATCTGTAATGTCCCATAAATATATATATATTTTTTTGAGTACATAAATAATATCATGCAAGCTATAATGCAATCTTTATGCATGTTGTTTCAAGTATTCAAGCTATGTTGTTTCGAGAATCGAGTCACACGGTATTATATATATGCTTATAGTATTTAACATATGCTACTTTACATTATTATATGGGTAATGTATTTTATTATGGGTTCCGAGTTTCATATGTGGACTCGGGGCTATGTTCATGAAGAAAATTGGGCTAGTTTGTGATAATATATGGAGTATATATCAGAGTTGGTTACAAAATGTGTTTTGAAATGTACGGAAAGTTTTATACCGTCAAACGTTCTTCCGTTACTTGTAAAACACTTTTATATGTGTCTAGGGATGATTACAATTTCGTTTTAACGGTTGTCAACCAAAATTACAAGCTCGGGTTGAGGTCAAATTCTCATAGGTCTGATCGATCCAACTAGCTATTTGATCAATCTAAAACATAAGAATTAGATCAATTCAACTGTTGTTAGATTGATCTAATTGGACATTTTCTGTCACGCTCCTAATTCCGAAAAATCCAAGGGGTGAGTGTTTCCTTTTTAAAGAAAAGGAAAATAAAAATATAATTTTGAGATCAATTTGCTTCCCCAAGGTGACGAACTATCTCGGATGAATTATTTTTCTTTCAGTTTATCAATCTGCTTCCGCAATTCTTCCAATTTTGCTGGAGTCAACCAATAGGGTGGGATAGAAATAGGACTAGTTCTAGGTATAAGATCAATTTTAAATTCAATCTCCCTAATAGGTGGAAGACCAGGAAG
>MKEJ01026941.1:0-13299 GCA_001753735.1 Embelia ribes
TACATGAATAATTGACTTTTTAAAAGTCGAATACTTGCATTATGTTCGACTTTATAAGGTCGATCCAATTATTCGACTTTTTTATGATCGATTCTTCAACTATGAGTGACTTTTTTTACTACAAGCAGTGGCAATGGTAGTACAGGTGCAACAGCGATGAAGGAGGTTAGCAAGGAGTATGACCATATGATTTCAAATCACAATTGTTAGAGATAGAGAGAGTGGTTAATTATGGATTTTTTTTATATTTTTAGTTATAGAGAAATAATTATTTGTTTTTGGTGTCTTACAAATTAAAAGTTAAAAATAATGCCAATGGTAATTTTAATTATACAAATGTGGTGCCAATAAATTTTAAAAAATAAGAAAATAAATAATATTAAAAGTAAAAAATATAATGACAACAAAATCACCCTTGTAGCATTCGCCAAAAGGTGGGGCTTTTAAATTTTGATAATTGGCACATTGTTTGATATGAACAACTTACTTTATTAGTTAAAATAAAAGTTCGTTGACTGTGACAAAAAGATAGTAAGGAGCTTTTAAAGCATCCAAGGGCTAAATAGTATGATTACTATATCACCACTGCGATAAAATAAGGAGTCTGGCATAATTTTTAATTATAATTTTTTTTATGTAAATTTTGTATTTTCGTCGAATGGCCCACAATTCTCTTAGTCCACTGTTTTGGCCTTAATCAGAACATCCTGAGAGTGCAATGTTCCAATCTCATGGCAAGTTTGGTTAAAAAAATAAGCTAATTTATTTTTATTTAAAAAAAATTAAATATATCCTACTTAAATTTTTTTAGATTATTTAAATCAAAATAATAAATAATTTCAATTTAAAAAATGAATAGATAAAAATTATCTAATTTTTAAATTAAAAAACTAATAAATTAAAAATTATAAGCTTTATGTCCTAGAATTTGACTATATTTCCCCATCAGTATTTTTTGGCTTCTTGTCAATTTGTCAATGTCTTATCCAACGCTCTTTTTAATTTACCAGCCCCATGCTATATGCTGTTTTTAATTTACCTTTACAACTCTTCAACCGCAACGACAATTTTTTCAGATGATAATTACAATATAATTAGTACTGCAACAGATAAAAAGCAACTTTAAATCGTTATATAAAAAACCAATATAATGCTTGTAGTATAATTATGTATTTTAATTTAAAATATTGATTTTTAATCCAACTGATGGGATCGCAACCAAGTTAGAAATAATGAAAAATAAGCTATCATTTTTTATTATAAAAAAAAAAACAAAATGTTGAGTGGTAGAAGAAGAATGAACTAGATCACAACTTTTAATGCAAATTATAAATTTATTTTTTAAGTAGAACTTTGAATCACTATGATTGGTATATAATTCCTTTATGATAAAATTATGAAAATCGTATAGTTCTTTGTTTATCAATTAGCAAATGTACGCAATTATGAAAAACGAAATAAAAGGGGTAAATTACACTTTGCCCCCATGAGGTTTCTGACAATTTCGGATTACTCCCAGAGGTGTCATAAATTACACTTTGCCCAGTATATAATCTAAGTTATATTTTGTTGTATCAGATCATATTACCCTCACTTAATAACTAATTTTATTTAGAACTTGATATTAGATAATATTAAATGAAAGATCACCACTTTACTAAAAGCATATTATATTTGTAAATAATAATTTTTTAAACAAAAAATTGTATAAAAAATATCATTGAGGGGGTATTTAGTAAATTTTTGAGCTATTTATTATAAATAATTTTATTTTCACTTTGCCGCCATAATTTTGGGGGTAAACTGTAATTGCTACCAAATCTTAGGATTATTTTTTAAATTGTTAGAAACCTCGTGGGTGCAAAGTGTAATTTACCTAAGGAAAAATTACATAATTTTATATCTTGTAAAGCGTCCAAAAAGACGTGTACAATAGCATTGGTGTGTTACAATAACATTCGTTACCAAAAAAGGGGGAAAAGTATATATATATATTCTAAAATTTTTATTTAGATAATTATTTTTTAGGGCGGGGGATGAACAGTACCCCTTGTTCGGGGCTATTGTAACTTAGTTTCCTCAATTAAGACATGAAATGTGATAGTTACACAAATTTAAATTTTATTCTTGTTTTCATTTTGTAGTGATAAAGTTCCTTCGAAGGCTAAAATTCATTTGTTTTTGGACTAGAATTGAATTAAAGATTGATTTGGTTCCGGTTCCAATTCAGGTTCAGTTATTGACCGATTCCCAATCGGTTTTGACTCGATTATTGGATCCACATGTTTGGTTGGGTTTCAATGTGGTCTAGGATGTTATGATTATATTTGATTTTGTGAATAAGTAATATACTCTATATTTTAAAAATTGATGTGTAAAAGTAATATTTTAGAAACAGATAAAATATAAAATTCAAAACAAACATCTTCTCTCAATATTGTGATTTTGATATTATTATAGGAACAACAACTAAGTTGAATTCAAATTTATCTCAAAATTACAATAAGCTATATAATTCAATACATGCATATTTTCTTGAATATTTTGATATTATTATAGGTACAACAACTAAGTTGAATTCAATTTTATATCAAAATTATAATATTATGATATAAGAAAGACTCGGTCTTGAATTAGATTAGATCTCTATTTAGTTCAACATTCGTTAGATTTCAAAATTTATAAACTAAACCAAACTCATACCAATTCTCCAAAATTGGAGATAGGTGGACAAATAGAACAAAAAACAAATTGTTAATATATCTAATTCTATTCGAGTCCCCATTCCTGGGATACGCAAATTTGCGGTGACACTTTGGATTTATAATTTACATCTTCTCAAATTTTTTTTTTAAAATTAGATAATATCTAATTACTCAATTTATAAATTAACCTTATTTGTGCAAATTCGTGCATTTTTTTTTTATATCCATAATAAATAAACAAACTTGCCAGCAAACGATCGTCATTCCTATATCGCTGCGACTCTACCTTTACTCAAACACTATGTCATACACACATATTTACATACATACATACATATATATATATAGAGAGAGAGAGAGAGAGAGAGTCTAGGTAGGGTCCATGTGCATGACTGAGGCAAGCTAACTCTAAACCTTTTTCATTTCGCTTAAATCTCCATCTTTTATAGAACTATATATATATATATATACACACACACACACACACACACTCTCGCCTCTTTTACATTCTCACCAGCTTTTCTTTAATTTCAGGTATGGTGATTTTGGGGCCGTACACCTCAGTTTCGCTCAGGTATCTCTCAGATCTGAACCACATTATATTCTTACTAAACCTGCTTAGGATTTTTACACGCAGATCTGCTTTCTATTTGTAATTTTGCTCATGTTTTGGGATATTGTAGTGCTTTAAAGAATTAAAGCATTCCCAGCAGTTTCTTTATACCATTTCCTTTTCTCAATTCAGAAATTTGGTCCTGAAATGTTTTAGTTTGGTGTTTCTCGTTCTAGAAATCTCATGATAAATAATAGTAAAATAGATTCTTGGGTGGCAAAATTTATTATTCACTGTTTATCTAACTAACTCTGTAACAAAGTGCTGGCATACACTTTGTCTTCAAATTTTACACCTCATCTTGTTTCTTTGTAGCAAAATTCATGGTACCCAAATTTGTAAATTAATTAATTATAAGTTGCATATTTTTTGTTAAGAGATAATAATATATATTTAAAATTGAGATTATTACAAAAATAAAACTTAAGCATTTTAAAGTAAAAATATCAAAATTTAAGTAATTATAATTTACTATAGCTTACATATCTACCAAATTTAACAAAATATTTAAATATCATATTTATTCTCAATGGTACAAATTATTGATGCAAATCCATGGAGATATCTCAAACTTTTTGTACGATGTATACTTAAAATTCCGATAAATGAACATTACAATACTTCTATTTTTATTAAAAATTATTCGAAATAATATCTTAGTTTTTGCGCTCATACGTTAGTATGTAATATTTTTTTAAATAGTAAATTTTCCATTCCTTTTTAATTATCACTTTATGTTAAAGCATATGAAATTAAAAAAATTATTAATTGGTCTCAATTGTAGAAAAAATAATATTTTACTTTAATACCCTTCATTAAATATCAAAACATATCACTCTAATTCATTAATATGGGTAAAATTAAAAGAAAAAATTTAATGTATTATTGATTTTTTGAATGGACACTTAGAAATGGGTCCTCTGTTTTTTGTAAATAATAATAAATATAGTCTATAATTATATCATTTGCAAGTGAAGAATCTACGGATGATTTTACTGAACTTTCCTTTATTGGCATTTTCCCTTAAAAATCTAAATGGAAGGTTTAGTTTTAGGTATATCCGGGCAATGTAAATTAAGTTAAGTTTGATAATAACATTCCTATTTAAAAAAATATCATTTATATAAGATATAATTTTAATAAATTAATTTAGTATTTAATGTTTAAATCTAATAAACAATAATTATTTTTATTAATGTGTAATTATAATAAATATTTTTAACAATTGTATGTGTTGTATTGGTATGCGTAGAATTATAAAATAAAGAATAGTCTTAAAAAATAATATTTTAGTAAAATAGAGAATGTGATAAATAATATAATGTAGAAGGTAAACAATAGAAATTTTGTAAAATAAGAATATAGATCTTATGCAAATGATCTTAGTTCAATCACTTTTATATTAGTAATAATAATAATAATAATAAAGAATATGACAATCTCAAATTTTCATATTACAATTTTTTGTAAAATTAACTTAAATCATAAACAAGTTAATATTTAAGTGGTAGAACTCAATGCTTCTAAACTACGTGTGTTGGTAACAAATCATTGTGGAAGAGTCTAAAGTAAAAAAGAATTTTTGTCATATCATACTGTAGGTATTGAACTAAAAAAAGGGAAGTGGGAAACAATACGATAAATGAAAAATGGGAGCTCAAAACATATGAGAAATAAAAAACGCACATACAATTCTAATAATTTTTGGATATAATTCTAAACACATAGAAAATGTATTAAAAAATATACATATGAACCGTGTGCGATTCTTTGATCTACCATTCTAAAAACTTTACTAAATTCGAAAGTGTCATAATATGTATACTTATATGCCAAAATTATGACACTTTGATTATTAAACTAATTAATATATTAGTCATTATTCAAAAGAATAGAAGTAAAATAATTATTTAATCATAATAGAGCTAGTAAAACTCATTCTCATAATATTTTTATTAATTTTATTTACTTTTTAATAAAATGATATCCAACAAACCTTTTACAAGTTTACGAAAAAATTGATCCCGAATTCCCTAATAATCTTTTGAACGTTTTCTAGCTGTTTCACTTGAGTTTTCCATGTGTATCTCTAACCGTCTCCTAAATATTTCAGAAACATTTTCTATTAGTCTCTTTTCAAATTTCATTCGCATTTTGCACCAGTAATGGAAATGGAATCACGTTTCCCACCTTAAAGGTAAGTGTCCGGTAACCATGTATCATACAGTCACTGGCTTGGTTTGGTTAATAACGATCTGCTGGTTATTCCGACTGGTATGACCACATCTACCCACCCGGTTCAAGTGCTTTTTATACAGTGGTACTTAGACTGAACTGGGTTAGGTACCGATTTTCACTCAGGCCGTTTTAACCGGCTGGACCGGCCCGGTTCATATACTTGCTTTATTTGATCAATTATTTAAGAGCACATGTATTATAGAGTCAAAATGAACACCATAAACGCGTCACTAGTGACTTATTTCAACAGGGATAAATTACTTCATAGGTTTCCAAAAAGTTTGTAAGTATTTCTCTTATTTGTGATTCGACTGTCAGCCCTTTGAAAATCGTTTGTAAACATAGAATTTATAATACAAGACATTTGTAAGGATATGCTTACGATGAAAAATGCGGACATTGAACCGCGTGCCAATTGGCCGGGGTGAACTATTATTACATAATGCAGCCCGACGTATAGAAATGGAAAGATGGGACTAGATTGGACGAACGGTCCAAACAAGTAGAGTACAAATCAAAATATCGACCATGCATAGCATTACCCTAAATTGTAACGACTTCGTAGAGATGATGCTTTGACAGTATAAAGCAATCAGTATAAAACAAGTAATAACTAACCTTTTACGGACCAAAACAAAATTTGTCCTTTAAACGTTATCCGTACCTAAGTGAAACACACATTAGCGCTTAGCTCTTTAAAGTTTCGGTTAGAAAACCGTTGACTAAACATCATCAGTACATTCAAAATAACTAAATTAGGCAGAAGTATTTGAACTTTTTCAATGGCAAAAGAATGTCTACTTGGATAGAAAATCCACAATACAGATTATCAAAAAAGGAAACTATATGGCTCCGATGTGGCTTGAGAGTTGAAACCGAGAGTATCTAATTTCTTATTCCAAAATCGGATCAACTGCATCGCCATCTACCATTACAAGAAAATCAAAGTACAAGGAAGGTACCGTCATCACTAAACTTGGATCCATACTTGATTCTTCACGATTAGGTTCAAAAGTTGGTGCTCAGCTCCTCTCTTGTTAAGTTCGAGTAAAAATCAATAAACCGAAAGAGTGCCACCTATAGCAGGTATGACTCCACAACAGTTCGGCCAAACTTCTCTTGAACGTCTTTGGGAGTTTCAATCTGGGCGAAACATAGCAGAAAGAAATATAAATGCACATATGATTAAAAGGCATTTTTTTTTTCTTTTTCATAGTTTAAATGCGAAAGAGGAATTAATTTACAAACAGAATATCTTACCGCGTTTAAAGCCTTAAAGATGGCCTTAACAGTGTTATGAGGATTCCTTGAGCCAACAACCTATAAAGACGAAAAGGAGGCATTGAGAACTTTGTATTGTGGATTTATTTAGCCCATCCTGTCTCCCACAATATCCAATTTTGAAAATTACCTTAGACTTGACGTTCTTGAAACCAGCTAAATTCAGTATAGTTTGGACTGTTCTACCTGCTTTCATTCCTGTTGTCGTTGATGCAGGCCAAAGATACAGCTGAAACAAAGGTAGAGCAACTTAGATCATAAAATACAAAGAGAATAGCATGATGCTGTTAAGTTAAAACATTACAACAGAAAGGGGGGGAAAATAACATGATCAAGAACCTTGGTTTTTTTGTACGAAGTTTGGACTGCATGTGCAATTGTATGCTCTTCGTGTCGCTCCACGTAATGCAGATTTTGAAAGCATTTCTCATATGCCTGGAAGAGTAAAATAATTCAGTAAAATTATTAGGAATAATTCCACGCAATAGATTGCTCCAAGTAACAAATTGTCATGTGCAATGTTAAGAAATGCGAAATGAAGACAGTGAACACAATTGAGAGCCAATCAAACATGCAATACAACAGGGAATACATTAAAAGCTTTTACATAGAATTCATCCTCGGACTAGGCCGTTAAGCGATCACAAATACTCGGTTTATACAGAGCACTTTGAATCCCCAAGTATAAACTTCTCACGCATTAACAACAGCTCATAAGATTCAAATAAGTACACCAGCCTGACTCGCATGATCGCATCAAGTTGTTCCAAAAAACTCTAATGCAATGAGAAAATAGAACAAATGATGAAATATTGGTAGCTAAAGAAATCATTAACAGCACTAAATAGTAAACTCTCACACACTGTAACATGCTCAAGCCTTCAAGTTACATGCGAAGTAAAAGCTGTGAGTGCTAACTACTTCCATCTCTGTGCGCTGGTACATACACACCCAAATTAGAGTTTCTAAACAATTTGTCACACTACCCACTGCAAACTCTTAAATTGCATTGTCAAAGGGTACTGACTCCTACCAGTAAAACAGCAGCTTTATGAACTAAATTTTATAGTTGCACAGATCAGTAAAAAACAAATATGCTGTCTTTGGAATCATATACCCACCACCATCAAAGACATTTGAAGCATGAAAGCACTAGATTTGAATAATCATTTGTGCAATTAATGGACATGATGGCTATTTTTAGAAAAGGATCTTCGCTTAAGAGACCACAAGGCATAAGTTCTTAAAACACATGTTAGGCAACCTGATTCTACAACTATTTATAGGAAATTCCCCAAAAATACAACCATGCAAAAGTTACTTTCAATCTTTCAGTACCGTCATCCAAAAAATAGGAGCATAAAAATAATTCAACTTCAAAAGCCTCACCATATTCAAGTGAAACCTTGTGTTAAATGAACAACAGTAGAAACAGAAAGGAAAAGAAATGGAGAACACAACCAAGCATATACCCTTGACTTATACAGCTAGCAGCTCCAACTCCATGCTGCCAACATGACGAGGATACAGGTACATATGGTGGAAATAAATGATCACCATGGGATCAAAAGGCCGATAATTCCAACAACTAATAATTCATTGGCTAAAATATTTACACAAATCGAAATTATTGTACAACCACATTACAAATGAGTGCTTCAGTGATTCCTTTTCAATCAGCTTCTCGCATCCAGTGCACCCAGTTGAGTCGGTAGACATAATCAGATCTTTAACTAATTATTAGATGAAGTTTAGAGATATTTGGTCAAAAATCTGACAATTCAATGTCTTTGAATAAAAATGGTCCTCAACAAATCACTAAAATATGACAGGGCATCTTTAAACACTGGAACCCCATGGTAAGCCAACAACAACAAGAGATTACCTTTTGAAGGGCAACCGGAACAGCAGGGCCTTTTGCTTTAGCAAAGCCAACAACACCATGGTAATTCCCACAGGCCAACATTGCTGTGTACTTGATTACTTGTCCACCCTACAGCATAAACAAGTTAAACTAAAAACTATCATTATATAAATTTCAAAGGGTGAAAATCTACAGAAAAGGCAACGGTACCTTGGTAACTTTGCAAGTTCTGTTAACATCGATTAGCTTCACATCAAATCCCTGCCATTGTTCAACGAAATGAAATTCAAGTATATTTTGACAGCAAAATGGATATCAACATGAGTAAAAATGATGGGCATACCAGAATGAGCAAATAATTGATGCACACCACTGAAAGTTACTGAAGAAAATAATGAAGTTTTGCCACATGCTTGTGTGCTAGTAATTACATTCAATTACTTTTGTTAAGACTAAGTTTAATTAAGAGTGAGAAATATTTGCATGACTAAAATATCGCATACATTTGTGAAACCACTATTAAGTTCCAGTACCATGCAATATCACCCAGGAAATGCCTTCTCTATGGCGGAAGTACTAAGTCAACTGACAACAGGTTCATCAAGAAAGAATATCAAATTTGCTACAGGTGACTTGTTGGTTGTTTACATATGAAATCATGGGATAAATATTCATTATGTAATATATCTATTAGGACTGTACAGAGTTTAATAGACATACTCACAAAAATAGTTGATGCTACAGGTTCTTATCAGCTAGACTAACTTAGAGGAGACACCACCAAGGTGAAAATTCATTTTTTAAACATAAAATATACATTTTCTTTCACTACCCAACACTCTGTACCACTGTACAATTAAGTTATAGTAAGATCTATACATTATTCTAAGAGCATTGACATTTGGCAATAAATTCAACGCCCAGAATATTCAGACAAGACGTAATTTTCTATAGCAATGCACTTCAAATAAAATCTTTCAGGATTGCACTGAAAATAACTTAATTGCATTGACGTAGACTAGATGACAGACAGTATTAAACCAAGAAAAGATTATAAAACAGACAAGGATAAACTTTTTTTTTTTTTTGGAATTACAAGGATAAACTCTGTTCTTACTTTCCTATAAAGAGGTCTTCTTTGCTTTTCTGTCAAAGAGTTCCTCTCCTCCGCAAGATCCCTGATTTCCTCTTCCAAAAGCTTTCCCTTCTTCCCGAATGTATGATCCAACTCTGCTAGTTTTTCCTCAAGTATCTTGTCAATAGAGTTAAGTTTCTCCAACAGTATATCATCCCTCTCCTTCATGTCATCAAATTCGTCGTCATCATCTCCCTCCACTCCCCCCTGTATCATTTGTTTTTCCTTCTCGAATCCAGCATTTTCAAGGAGATCGGCTGAAGGCCCCATTTGTTCATGCTGAATTACTCCATAATTGGCAGGATTATTAGGATCATAAGCGTCTTTCCACTCTACTAATCTAATGGCTCTATTAAGTTTCTGTTGGAGAAGGAATTTGTCCTTGCCAGAGGACTGTTTCAGACGGTTCATCAACTCACCAATGACCCGATACTCTGGGCGTAGCTGCAAATGCTTTTGCTCAAACTTGTCAATTTTGGTCATCCATTTGTAAGCATCATCAAGCGTCTCTGTCAAAATTCCAGATATTAAAGATCAATTACATTGATATAACTTCATGGAAACATGCAAGTGGTACATTATGAAGAGACTCCCCCATGTTATCAAATCAGCTCAACTACAGTTCTTTACTCAAATTGTACATTAAATAAGATAGCAACGCACAATCGACATATAACACAACTTATCTAAAACTGACATGGTATATTTGGAAGTTGGGTATAGGAAGACAAAACCATGCATTACAAACAAACTCTGTATGCAAAACTTTCCACCAAGGTGTTACTTGATTTTTGACATCAGACTTACTTGAGAGGAAAAGTCTGTGATACTAACTTATCATTCACAAGTGCAAAGGTGATATTGCTTAAAGTATAAGAACAATTATCAAAAAGAACAGCTCAAATATTGTTTCTACACAGCAGCGGAATGAAAAGTGCATGAGCTTGTAACCTATTATTAAAATGCATACAGAAAAAGAAAGCACTTGAAGCCGGTGGCTGTTATCACATGCGTTAAAAAGCATACTACGATGATAAAAGCTATAACTTCTGTTCAAGCCTATAACTCCTGTTCAAGCAATCACAACGAATTTATTCACATGGATGTTGGTGAAACAAAGCAACAGAGCGTCTAATATAAACTAGCTCCAATTGCTAATAATTCAAATATTACTTCCCTCTTAAGATGATCAACCAAGAAAATAGGCATGTATATCATGGATATTAACACGTTATACACTTAAAATAATGGAACTACTACTCTTTTAATGTTTTGTAAATCTTCAAATCTGAACTTGCTGCAATAGCTAATTAGTCTGACGCAACTTCGCACTTACGACGAAAAATACATACGGAAAAAATGAATATCAGCCTATCATATAAAATGGAATAATGACCCATCAAATGTGCAAGGGAACTTCTATAAGTAGGCTTCACATAAGTTCTTCAATGGCCAAACAATCCAAACTTACTCCAGTTGCTAACCACTTTGACACTAATTGCCTCTTAAGAAGATAAATAAAAAAAAAATACCCATCATACCATAAACATTATCATTAACACATCACTAAGTGAATGAACTCTTAACCCATCGTATGTGTAAAACGGAACTTCTACAAGTCCGATTTCAATGGTCGAACAAATTGTGCTTCAATTGATAATTAGCCCTATATCACTTCTCTCTTATGTTAATAAAACAAAAGGACAATTTTTTTTAGGAAAGATAAAACAACAAAACGGACATGTATATCATGAACATTAATCCTGCAGTGGAACTTCTACAAACAGTATTTTCTCAATGGCCAAACATGATAATAATTGTATATAACTAACCCGCCTCGGTGAAGTTCTTGAGAAGCTCCTCGTGCCTCTTGTACTTCTTCTCAAACAACTCAGCCCCCTTTTTAATAGCTTCTGGAGTGAATCTCTCGTCATCTTCGCTCTCCGAATCAGTGGGCTCCTCGTACAAGTTGAGCTTGTCTCCGGGGTCCTTGAGCTTCTCCTTCTCGAGCTTCTCGATAAGGGGTCCTACGCCCATGTAATCCTCTTCATCCTCCGCGTCTATATCGGCCGTATCTAACCCTGCCCTCTTCCTCTCCTCCCGCTCCCTTTGCTTCTCCCTCTCGACATCTGCAAGGAGCTCTTGGATGGTCCTCGCTGAGGAAAAGAACCGATTATTCCCAGGAATGTGAAATTTTACATAAGGAAATTGTAGGGACTGTGTTTGGCAATGAAAATGGGAATTCGTTGGTTGTGATGCTTGTGTTTTTGGAACCGGGACAGAAATATATGAATTCGAGAAGGAAACCAAAGGGTACAATATCTGGGAATGGGAACGGAAACGAGAGCCCGAACGGGATAGTAATACAATCATGGTTAAAAGATGGGTTTCCGCAGAGATTGAATCTTTTGCAGTTATTCTGGAAACTGCAACTTCTGAGAAATTGGTCTAGTTTTAAATTCCTAAATTCTCAACAATCTGATCAGCAACAGCATTAAGGTTCCACTTGCTCATTCAGTAGCAATTGTCAGTCGCTTTAAGAATTGCTTTCGTTCCATATCAGTTTCAGCTAGGGAAATGATCTCCACTGCATGGTATAAGGTTTTGCTTGGTAATACTGTTGATTTTCAAAATCTGCGTTTAAGAATTGATTGTAAAAGTGTGTGAGTTCTACTTTGTTGACAAATAAATTTTAAAAGTTGTTTTGAGAAGTATTGTGGTGATAAGTGAACACTGCTTATAAAAGTACCCATTTGAAAAGCAAAAATTGATTTTTAAAAACATGTGCTCTATAACCTTTGCTAGACACCAACCATAACCATTTTTCAAGAAAAAACAGCAACTATTACAATTTTCAAGGAATAAAAAAAGCAAGCAATTATGAAAAAACAATCACAAACCGACCCAATAAATGCATTCCCATATCTATTCTCATCCCCTAAATTTTACTCTTTATATTTCAAAATTAAAATAGAGACTGGAATATAGGAATGCTCACACCCAAACCCCTAAACTCAAAGGTAATATTGCGGATGAATAATATCCCCGAATTCACTGTATACCCACTATTTTGTATTAATTGACTAGTAGTATATACACTAGTGTGAGCATACCCTAAAATTTAGTCCCAAAATCAAACTTATGTACAACCTATACTGCTAGTAAGAGCATTCACACAAGTCTTACTGATTTAATTTCCGCATGTCACTTCCTAGAAACTCATTTCTCTCACTAGCATCGACATTTTAGAAATTACAAACATCACTTTTTTTATAAAATTTTTCAAAAAAAAAAAAATGGAAGAATTATATACAAAGCAAAAAAATGAAAAAAATTATGTTTTTTATAATCTTAACGAGGGTTTTACAGGTTTGATGGGAAAAAATTTAACTTCTAAAAGAAAAGTTGTGAATATTATAGTATCCCACTTAGAAATCTACTGTAGCATTTCTTTTACCATTTC